>PVKB01005116.1:30886-109606 GCA_004027205.1 Ctenodactylus gundi | reverse complement strand
ATGTTGTAAATATCTGACTTTATGAAGTTACTTGTTCAGTGTAGCTTTTTGGATGACAGTAAAATGTATAGAATCTTAAGGGACAAATAGATACATAACTATCAGCAGACAGAGTTATTTAATTAAATAGTTTGAACCTTACCTGTGGACATTCTAAAGAAGAGTAATGTAATTGAATTTGGAATATTAAATTCACAAATCTTTGGAGGAACAAAAGAGCGAGCATATTGAAGTATTTGATAAAGCGTTGAATGCTAGGTAGAGGATGTGTTTTTGATACCTTTAGGTCCCTCTCCTATACAATCTGGCTGTTGCCCAGACCCTAGCTGTACCTTGAGCAGTCTCCCACAGTGTTGTGAGACTACTAGTGCTGGCCTTTTGATTCCCTGAATTGCTGTGTTCCTTCTCCACTTTAGTCTGTGCCCATGCTGTTCCTTCCATTAGAAGTATTATTTCTGCTTGGCCTCACTTGCCTCAATTATACTTCATCATTCCTCAGAATTTTCAGAAATAACAAACTACGGAGAACCATCCTTGACCACTGAGCACCCTCCCCCCCATTCTCAGTCCCTCCACCACAGTGTGAAAGAAAGAGAACAGAGAAAAAAATCCAAATAACAAAATCTACCCTTGAATTATGTGTTTTCGTACTATTAAAGCACTTAATTATTTGCATTAAATTTTAAAAATTTGTTTCTTAGAATAAAAGGGACCAGGTTTATTTTTGTATTCTCTCATGTCACTAGTGCTTGACACATGGGAGGAACTCATTGATAACTTATTGAATGAATGAATGATTAGTGGGTTTTATAATAAGTACCAATAAAATATCAGAAAAATTTAGAAGTATGTTTTTTTTTCAGTGCTGAGATTATGTCTTCAGTATCCTAGGTGAACTTAGGCAAATCAGTTGATATAATAGTTTGCTTATTGGTAAAATGAAGATTAAGTCTGTTCCAGAATTTATACCTTTCTAGAATTAAAATTTGAAACTTTTAAGAAAACTTAAGAGTATTCCATTTCAGAGATTTATGATAATAGGTTTTTAGAATGTGGTAGGGTTATGGGAGGACTCTCAGAAGTACTTTGTTTACTTTGTGGAGTGGAAAAGTGTCAGAGCTGTGTCTTTAACAATTCCAGTGAATAATGTCTTGAAGTGGTTAGTTCAAGGAGTGTAATAATTCTTGTGATAGGAATGGTTTTTGTTGCTGGAACCCAGAGAATTGCACATGGTGGGCAGGTACCTGTTCTACCATTGAGCAACATTCCCAGCCCTTGCAATAAGACAGTGTATCACCTGATTATAAAAGTCTTACCTAATAAGGCTTGCATTCTCCAAGACTAATGGGCTTTATTTAAAAAAAGGGAATATATAGTGAATTTATTCAGCCAGCGGAAATCTTCCATTACGTAGAGAGTTGTAAAAAGTCACATTTCTTGAGTAAATATATTTTTAGGAAGTATATGTTAGGAGACTTAGTACAATCCCTGGTATATAATAGGCACTGTCCATGTTCTGAAAAAAAAAATTAAAATATTTGAGAGAATTTTAGTTTTGTTTGCTGTCTCTACTTATTTTTAATTTTGTCTTTTAAGCAAATACAGTTTAGTTTTTCATGCCCTGTGTCTCCTCTGAGGTCTCTAAAAGACCTAGTGCCAACTCAAATGATTGTGCTGCATTAATACATTGTAACTATTTTTGAAATTGTAGGTCACTTCCTCTGTGAAAATTTCTTCTCTTGATTTTTTAGCATTCATGGTTTCTTACTTTTCAGACCTGTGTTTGCTGAGTTCTCTACATCTGTTTACTTCTTTTTTGTTTCCCCAATGTTTCTTTACTTACTACTCTTAATATATTACTAAAAGTAATTAAACCTGTGATTAGTAGAGTCCTGATTTCTGCAGACATGTGTTATGTGATCTATGAGGCCCATGAAATAATGTGCAAAGTTAAGTGTGTATGTAAAGGTGCCTATTTTCTGGGAAATGTATTGCGAGAGCTCAGCAGCTTTGAGGATATTTGAAAAACATTAAACATCTTTAATTTCATTTACACTAAGGTTGAAGTATCAGCTTAAATTCTAAATAAGACACTACTTAAACATATAGTCGAGTACTTTGCACTAGGTACCTTTCCAGTTGTATGTTTATGTTTATAAATTAAAATCAATTTCATTTAAAAAGTATTAGTATGGGCAGTATTTTCTATTTATCATGTTTTTTCTCCCAACTGCTGGAAAAAATAGACTAAATTTATTTTCCACTAACGGATTGTAATATACAGAATATTTATAACATTTCTTACCGAGTTCTCTGTGTATTAAAAGAAATTGACCCATTTTCCAAATTAGTCTTTTGTTTTTCACAATTACTGTTTTCAGCATCCTGCAGTCAATCATGCTACACAGATTTGTGGTACTATGAATAATTTAAAATTTACCCTACAAGTGTCAACCTTTTAAAAGGATTATGCTGGTTTGTGTAAGTAAATCTGTACATGGTGAGTCATAACAAGGTGAAGGGGAGAAAATAGAGATTTGGAGAATGGAGTTTTGAACCAAAGGAATGAACCGAATAAGCAACAGAGATCCCCTCCCTGTGTTCTGCCACCTTAGCACAGTAACACGGAAGGGATAAACAGAATGATTGTAGCCACTCTCCTATCCTTTGGTTTTACTTTTATTTACTAATAATTAGTAAACTAATTTACTGCAGGACTAGAGATAGAAACTAGTATCACCTACAATGCTGTATTCCCAAACTTTAGGTTTTGTTTGCTTATTTTCAAGACAGGGTCTTGCTGCGTTACTAAGACGCCCAGACAGGGCTCAGACTTGGAAGCCTCCTGCCTCACCCTTCCATAGTGTTAACATTTAATCTTTAGATCATGCCGTAAGGTTTACACAGTAATTAATAAAATACGCAATTAAGTGGTGAGCAGTTTAAGCATAATATATATTAAACTGATCTTGGCTGTATGAAGTATGCCTTTTTAAAAATGGGGATTTAAAGTAAAATGAAAGATACTTAGCTACCTTACAGGAAGAAGTGTCAAGAAAGTTTTCTTTGCAGGTGCTGAAACAGTTACCATTTATTTTTCTTAAAATAAAGATAATATTTTTGTGGCATGTTAAATTTTATGAAATGCTCAGCATACATTGTCTAATAACAGGAATCCTAAATTCAGGGGCAAAGCAAATAAGAAAAATGTGTGAAGATAAGTGAAAGATTTTAGTGGTGCCTGCGATGAACTGATGAATGTATGCTTCCTAACTGTAATAAATCTCACCTTCAAAACAGCCCCAAACTATCATACTGTCCAAACAGCATGGGAGGGTCCAGGTTTTGCTTTATGTAACTTTCTTCAGAGACCCATAATGCAAACTTATAGTCTTTCATATTTTATAACCTAAGTGTTAGAATTGTTAGAATTATAATACATCCAAGATTGCCACACTAATGCTAATGAGTGGCAGAGTTGGAATATCCTTTGCCCTTTTTGACACTTACTATTTTTACATGTTGCCATGTTTTTTTTCTGTAAGAGACTAATTCATATATATTAGTGGCGTTATATGAAAACAAGGGAGGTGCATTAAAATAGTAATAGCAGTTAATTTTTTTGACCACATGTACCAGGTACTGTCCTAAATGCCTAAATTAAACTTGCAATGCTTTTAAATCTCTTCAAAATCTGTGTCTGTGGAAGCATAGAAGGTAGTACATCAGATATAAATAGGATGTAAGTAAGATTTTTAGACAGATAACAGTAAAGAGAGTTGGACAGTTACTCCTGCCTTAATTTTGTGTTTCAGGTTATGCTGCTTCAACAAATATACCATAAACTTAATGTCCTAAACAATAGATACAGCTTCTACACGGTTTTAGAGGTAGGGAATTTAAGAACCAGGTGCAGACAGATTCGTTGTCTTGTCATGGTCAAGCTCCTGACTTTTGCTCTCATGGCCGAGAGCAGAGGGAAAGAGCAAAGACTCTTACGCTTTATATAAGGGTGCCGTTTACACCGCAGAGGCTCCACTTCCCAAAACTACCACATTGGACGTTGGCAGTTTAACATCTGAATTTAAGAGGAAACCCAAGTTCATAACACTAGTAAAATGACGAGATAACATTTTTAGTTTTTATTTATAGTATTATTAATTCTTAGTCCATTTGTGCATTGTAACAATACATCAGACTCTACATTCCTTAATGCACAGAATTTATTTGGCTCATGGTTCTGGAGACTGGGAAGTCCAAGACCAAAAGACCCATCTGGCAAAGGCTTTCTTCCTGTGGTATACATTTTTCTAGGAAAATAATCTGTAGCTTTTATCAAACTCTAAAGGTAGTCTATAACTCTTGCGTCCCAAAAGTTAAGACCTGTAATTGCTTAAAGGAGTACATCTTTGTGGCAGACTCATGCCATTCATTACTTTTCAATACAGTAGT
The DNA here is from genome assembly GCA_004027205.1 of Ctenodactylus gundi. Taxonomy (NCBI): domain Eukaryota; kingdom Metazoa; phylum Chordata; class Mammalia; order Rodentia; family Ctenodactylidae; genus Ctenodactylus; species Ctenodactylus gundi. The sequence goes on along the minus strand of PVKB01005116.1, from coordinate 105,154 downwards.
TGTAGTATTGGTTGTGATATTGGTTGTGATGCTGCTTTGGTCTTCAAAAGGAACTGTTGCCCTTGTCTGATATATTTTCTACTTTATCAACTGTGAGATATCAGATTTATGTATTAATGTGAGTTTATTTTCTTTAAGTGAATAGTTCTGTTTTGCCAAGTTTTGACATGTTTAGTATATGAGTATACATATATAAGTAACTTGTTTATTGTTTTCAGAAATGCGAGATAAAATGAGAAAATGGAGAGAAGAAAACTCTCGAAATAGTGAGCAGATTGTGGAAGTTGGTGAAGAGTTAATTAATGAATATGCCTCTAAACTTGGAGATGATAGTAGGTTCTTAAATTAATATATTACATTCCCCACTTCTCATTTATCGTTCTTCATTGATATTTTTAACTTGTCATTTATGTTTATTCTACTAGTCATATCATTCTTATCTGTGACTTTTTGTCCAAGAAATATAATGATGTTTTATTTGGAAAAGAATATATAATTGTTGGTGGAGAAGCTATCCGAGATGCATTTTTGTTTTAAAGTTCCAAGGCTGCCAGTGACTGGCAAAAAGGTGTTTCATGAAGACATTTCTCTGTTCAAAATATATTTAATTTTTTTAGAATGGCAAGTTATTAAATAATTTGACATTTTTATCTTACAAGAATCTAAAATATATTACTAAAAACGTACAAGGATGCTTTCTTCTTTTAATTCTAGAAATAATATAGTAAATCAATATCCAGTTAAGCAGTGTTCCTTAAAATACTGAAAACTAGAAGAATTCATTAAGTTCTATTTGGAAAGTTTTCTATATTACATGCAGTTTTCCTTCTCCCCTTTATATCTAGTTTGGATCATATATGAACAGGTGATGATTGCAGCCCTAGACTATGGTCGGGATGACTTGGCGTTGGTATGTATTTAAACTAATTAATTTTATTTTATATTTACTTTAAGAAATATGTATGCCGATAGTTAAGAGTTAGTGTATAGCTTGATTTAATGTTTCTTGCACTATGTTTTGAATGCTGCTTTTCATAATGAGTGAAGAGCTGGGGCTATAGCTTAATATTAGACTGCTTACCTGAAATACACAAGGCTGTGTGTGGGTCCAGTTCCCAAAAATCCCAATTCCCAAAAAAGCCCTCTGAAGCCATCAAAAACAGTAAATGAGACAGACTCACTGTGTACTTAGGGACCTGATAAAAACAAACTATATAGACCAATCCTTATTGAATATTTAGGATATATAATTACTACTTTTTAATATGTATATAATGTAATTACTAATTTTTTCCCCCTTTTTTTTTTAGTTTTGTCTTCAAGAATTAAGAAGACAGTTTCCTGGTAGTCACAGAGTCAAACGATTAACAGGCATGAGATTTGAAGCCATGGAAAGGTAACCATATCTTGTTAACAATGCGATTCCTTTTAAAAAATGCCCAACAGAGACTGTATTTAGGTTTCCCTACACCACTGCACATCCTTTAACTGTACAAAATCTTTTGCTGATGAATTGTAAGCTAGAATGGTTTTCAGCACAAATCCTGTCAGGTATTCCCAGGAAATAGGATGTGACATGAAATGTAATTCATTTTCTATTTCTGGTCTAGTGAAATTAGATCATTCTCTGGAGTAAGAACAGGATTCAAATTCTAATTCTGGCATTTTCTAGGTTTGGAAAATGCTAGATAATCTTTTAAGTCTTTGTAGTGTCAGTTCCCTAAGATAAAGATATTGCCAACTTTTTAGTGTTGTTTTGGCTAATAGGTGACACATTTAAAACAAAGTAAATAGAAGGTACCTTTATCATGTAGCCCAGGAGTTTTCAACCTTCTTAAAAACCAGAACCCTGTTTGTAAGTACATATTCAACCCCTGAGTGGAACATAAAGAAAAGATGGGGTGTTATAATTGGAGCACAGTTTGGAAGCCACTTGGCCTATTCTTCCCACTTCAGTGATTATATAACTGCTGACCACACCTGTTAGGAACCCCAGGAGAGCTCCGAGTTCTTTGTGGCTAGACTGTAAAGAATGATGAAATTTTGGGTGAGGGTTGTAAGAGAAGATAAAATAAAATGCCCAATTTTGTAGGACTTTCTATGCCCTACTAAGAAATTTCAAAAAAGGAAAAGTTACAAACTAATATGTATGTATAAAAACATTTTCAGATAGTGTGTAGACAGTAAGTCTTGGAAAATGTTTGAAGCTTTTGTGCTATTGTTGTAAACTATGGCAAAGTGTAGAGAAATTAGAATGCATAAGGGAATTGAGCGAGATACAAAGTGAGTCATTGGTTACATTTTAGAGGTGAAGAAAGGACTGAATATGAATTTTGATTTTTTTGTGCTGAATGCCAGTCAAGGAAACAAAAATAGAGAATGGAAGAAGGCAGAGGTAGGCGTGAGAAAAATTTATTGAATATGTTGTGCAGTCATAGAATATCCAGCTGTAAAAAATAACAAGGTATTTATGGGAAAAGAATAATATAGAGTCTCCTTTCAAAGCTGTGTGCTTGTATCATGGAATAGGAAGGTAACCCTACACCAAGTAGTAAGAATTTCGTTTCCTACAATTTACGTATAAAGAATATTGAGTATATTCTTGCTGTTTTGCATTTATAGTAGTCTAGCCTACAACTTTTCTAACAATCAGAAGCACAGGAGACAGTCTTTGTCTCTGTGTAGAACCAATCAATTTTGCCTGTTTTCTACTTTTTCCTTTAGAGCCATCAATGCAAACATAGGTATGTGTATCTACAGACTGTTAACATCAGTGTTTCTGTCATATCTTAGTCGGTTTCGGTACATGCTCTGTCTTTTTGACCTGGGTTGCTAGTTTTTACCTTTTTAGACCAAATGGAATTACTGTTTCAACTTTTTTTTCTACAGAGATTTTTGTAAGTGATTTATTTTCCTAAAAAATTAGACTCTAGTAAACATTTACAGGTAAATAAAGGTGGGAAGACATAGAAAACATTCATGACCACATTTAATTCCCTTCCAGTTTAATGCTTTTTTCTGTGGTTAGTGTTTTATCATGACATTTTAGTATAATGGTTCTTGCCTTTTTTATTCTTACATAGGTATGATGATGCCATACAACTATATGATCGAATTTTACAAGAAGATCCAACTAATACTGTAAGTTTGCAGATTGTCCTGAAGATGATCCAAGTTAAAAGATTTGTTTACTGAGGAAATAGTGGACATAATATATAAGACTTTATGTTTTTATTGTGAATATTCATGATGGGCCATACTTTGTTTTAAACAGATTCAGTAACTGATTAAAATTTGACTTCTAAAAGGTATCTTACTAGAATAGAAGTTACTTGGAATTTTCAAGGAGTAGACTTTGTGGTTGCATAAAAAACCAGCAAAACTCAGTGTTTTGTAGTATTTTGAAACTCAAGATGTTAACTTTTGAAGTCATGCTGTTACTTTTTAGTTGACTTAACATAAAGTTAAAAATCACCATAGGGATTGGAAATGATGCAGGTATTTGGGTTTTTTTTTACATTTTCCATATGATAAGAATACAGAAGACTATATATGCATATAGCTATTTGTGTTAAAATAACTAGATAATTTTTTAATGTTGACAACATTCTAATATATTGGCATAACAGTTTTTCTCAAACTTGGAATAAATGAAAAGTTAAGAGACTCTAGATAAGTCATTTTAATCTCTTGTCATTTCTGTGTACACATGTACCTGCTGAGAGACAATATTTTTGGAATGTTAAACTCCTTTTTTTTCCTTTTCTAGAAAGAAAAAATGTTACAGTTAAAATATAGGTTATGAAAATTTCTCCATATTTCATATGTGTCTCTTTAGAAGTAGATACTCCTTAAAATAATGTAGTATATGGCCTACTTAAGGTACAGAATTACTGAATAATTGGATTACAATAACTTGATACATTTTGAGGAAATTATTCATACTAACATAGAAAATTACTTAATAGTAGTTAGTTTCTAGAGAACGTTGATCCCAAACCATGTTCATAAATTTTTATCTCTGCGTACTTCATTTGGTATTTTTAGGTTCATTCATTAGTTGGAGTCTTAAATGACAAGTTACTACTTTTAATATTGTCACACCTTAGGAAGATTTTCTTGAGGAATTTTTGGATTGTTCCTAGGATCTTTTTGTTTATTCATTTGTTTTCATAAATAATTTGAATAGAATGATTTCATTGTTTTATGATGATTTTGGTAATATTAATAGGAAGTTGAAAGTCTTTGTAGATACAAGCCAATATTTTCTTTAAGAAAGCAAACTAAATAATTTATCATACCTAGGTATTAATAAAAGTTAAAATTGGAAAAATTTATACATTTTTGTTTTTCTTCTCAACAGGCTGTTTTATTTGCATTTTTAAGCCTTATCACAAAAGACTATTACCTTGGTCTTTTATTTTTGCCCCATTTTTATTAGTATGTATGCAATACATAGTGGTTGCATTGAACTTGAGAATTTTGTGCACGTATGCATTTTATCAACTCCCGTTTTATGTCATCCAACCTCCCCAAAATTTTAAATTTAAGGATCCTAATTGCTTACCGTCTCTTAAAATTTTTACATAATAGCACATTTTGTCTTTTTCTAAAGATTTCTTCCTGTTCTTATTTCATTTATAACAGTTTACCCATTTTATTTTCCACCTAGCCATATATTGAAAAAGTGAAATCAAGTTGAAAGAATCTTTTTGAGTTGTATCTGTATCTACACACACACACACACACACACGTATTTTTTTATACCAGGTTAATATTGGTGGTAGTAATTTAAATGATGTTCTTAAGTGTCTAACATTTTACTTAGATTTCAGTTTAAGTTGCTATTTTTAACAAATCATTTCACTTAAACCTGGAAGATAACAGGCTACTATCTTTGTAATGATATTGTATGTATTATTCTACACTGAAGTACCTTCCATGTTTTACAGATTTTTATACCTTCACACTGGGCTATATCCCTAACCCTTTTTTTGTTTTTGATTTTGAAATAGAATTTCCCTAAGTTGCTAATATTGCCCAGGCTAGTTTTGGACTTGTGAGCCTCCTGTCTCAGTCCACCAGAGTGCTAGGATTACATGTCTGCCCCACCAGTTCCTGATTGATTTTAAGGCTAGGAGAGAAATTCAGATAGTTACTTTCATAGAATATGTGTGAGATTATTGTAACTAAGTCTTTGGATGATTAGGTAAATTTTTTAACAAAATAACAGAATTCACGGTTGCTAAATGTATTATTTTTTGATCAAATATTACCTCATCTTTCCTCAGTCATTCCTTTAGTTCTGTAAACGTATATTGAGCATCTCTCATGACCCACCAAAATGTTTATTATATTGTATAAAGATACTAGCTCTGTTCCTGAATCTTTAAAAAGTATTATACTTGACATTAAAGGAGAAAATAAAGCCATCTGTGGCTTGGAACTAATAAAGTTGTATAGAAGACTTCATTTTAATAAATTGCATTGAAGATACCAGCATTTCTTTTTCCAAAGCCACTCTAATATCTTATTTTGGGTTCTCCTCATCCACAGTTGTATTTGTACTATCCTTTGTATTGTCTGAAGGTGATCGTATGATCCTTTTGTCTTGCGTATCTTTCTTGGATATCCAATATAGAAATGAGGTTGTTCATTGAAGCTGTAGGACGCTGTGCTTCTTTCTCAGATGCAGTCCTTCTTCGTTCAAAAGCATTTGTTAAGTATTTGCAGTGTGTATGGTAATAGGAATAGAAGGACAAATGATGTAATAAACATACTGTGGATTTTGAGTTAGTTTTGTTAAATTCTGATTCTTTGGTGATTTGCTGCATGAATTTTGAGTCATGTAGGCCTTGAAGAAAGTGTGGCTTAAAGGAAACAAAGTCATTGGGTGGGGGAAAGATACCAAATCCTGAGTGAATGATATGAATAAGACTTAGCATTATTATAAGTACAGGACCTCCTTAGGGAAGGAAGAATAAAATGATTAGAGAAGAACTTTTTAGATTTTTCTCTTCAGAAGATAGTGAAATGGGATAACTGCTACCCAGCTGATTTTTTAAAAGTTGTGAATTTTTTGATAAATTAACATTCATGCATTGTACTTAATGGTTGTCATTTGTAGGGTGACCCCTTAGATGGGGAATATGTGGCTAGGGAAGTCTGTGTATTTTGAGCTTTAATGAAGGTAGCCAAACTTCTCAAAGGCTTTTTAGTTGTCTATACCTACTCAATATGATGTATGAAAATACCTCTTTCTCTGTATCTTTTTGTATAGTGTATTATCAGCTTTTTTATTTTTATGTTTACTGATATAACCGAAATGTTGTTAAAAATTGCATTGTGAATAATGTTGAATGTGTCTTAATACTCTTCAAAAGCCACTTGTATTTTTCAGTTTGAACTTCCTGGTATAAGCTTTTAAAATAAAAATTTATGTCTGTTCTGGTTGAAAAAAGAGGGCAAGATTCTGTATGGTGACCTACCTCACTGACCTTTCCCTCCCTCACTGATTTACCTCTGCAGACAACAGTATTAATGATGCAACAAAGAGATCTTCATTTTGGAACAGCCTAGTATGTTATAGTTCAAAACTTAAATTTTTTATTCTTAGAAAATGGGGAATGAGTCTAGGGAAAACTATCAGATATTTTTAGAGATAATTTGTTAAAAGTATAAGATAGAGTTTAAAGGAGGTAAGAAGAGGTAAGTGATTTGGAGCCTGCTCTGTTTCAAGTTAGATTTTGTATATTAATATTAAAAATATACTTTCATTCATTTTCTCTTATGTTGCATAAAATGCAAACACTTGAAAATTAACTGTGTATATTAGAAGAGTAGCTTTCCATGTGAAAATATTAGTCACTAGACTATCAACAAGTATTGGCACCTTGAGATATTTTATTCCTTAGATAACCCCAACACAGTTGAGTTTTGTTTTGTTTTACTTGCTGTTTTGGTAGAGGTAGACTTCTTACCTTTTGAATGCTTCTACAGGAAGGAAAAAACTATTATGTCAATTTCACTTAATAGTGCCTTGCATGTTCTAGACCTTTAGTGAATACTTATTGAATAGATGAATTTCAGAAAGAACAATAGTAATTATCTTACAGTTAATTTCATATTCAGGAAGACAAGGTTTTGCACTGATTTATGAACTATGATAAATATTTGAAGTCTTATTTTGGAATTAGATGCAACTGGTCCTGTGCCACGGATGAATACTTTTAAAATGCCACATTTTCTTACAAAAACTTGAAGCTGCACTTTCATTTTGCTGCCCATTTCTTCCAGATGCTCAAATCCTGGAGAAAGGGGAAGTGTAGATTATACTGTTTTTGCAGAGATCTCAATCCTTTAATCCTTTCTTAGGGAGTATCTCTCTCTAAGTACTCTAATTTTGAAAGATATTCAGTGTCTTTTAGAAAAAGTTGCTACTTTATCCAATTGTACGTATCATTAGAGGGCATATAGCTAATTTTGTGATTTTTTATATTTTTTTTGAATTTCAAAGCAATTTATACAGGTTGTTGTTTATTGTTTGGCACTTGTATATACTGTTGTGTTTGGAAAAATTTTACAGGAGCACTACCTTTGAAATTTTAGTCTTTCTTCAGAGTCCAACTCCACTATGGCCACCTCCCTTTTCACTATATCAGAAAAATACCGCAGCTAACTTTGATACTCATAGTGAAGGTAAAAAAAAGGTACTGTATTTCTGTAATTGTTCCTTCACAGTTGTATTTGCTATAATTATAAATACACATCTTACTTGGAGGAACATGAATTCTTAGGCCAGGTATTAAATGTTACTTACTTGATGCCAGTTTAGGAGAGCAACATAGGTTCTTTAGTTTGGCCTGTTGATTTACTTTCAGGTAGTGGAGTAATTGTCGTTCATGGCATCCTTTTAGAAGAGTGGTTTCCACTATCATATGTGGATTTTTCAAAACTTCCTGAATTTGAATTGATATAGGATAAATATGTTCTAATCTTTTTAAGGACAGAAATTTATTTGTTAACATTGATTAAAGTATGCTATAACCTTATTTAATATTATCTAACTTTTAAATTAAAATCTTTTATATTATTTAGTTTTTAAAAAACTGACTTACAGTAAAGCTGCAGCCTTTTTTTTGACAAACTACGTATGATAAGTAAGAGGACAAAGAGGAAAGGACCACTAAAGGAAGAAAATAGGATAAAAATGCAGAGGAGTAGCAGTTCTTGAGTATTTACTGCAGACCATCACTCACCTGAGCACTTCGTATGTGCCTCCACATACCACCATTACCCACTTGGATATTATTGTATTTGTCTTATGAGCAAACAACATAGAGAAGTTAAATACCTTTCTAAAGATGATGCAGTTGGCAAGAAAGACATTCTGAATAGGCAGTTTGATTTCTGAACCCAAGGCTATTAATCATGTGGAAAGATGCAACAGTAATGAATGGATTTTGAACAAGATAGTTCATACGCATGTCACTTAGCTCTTGCCCCTTACTCATTTAACTAGACTGTACTTGCCACTGTCAGTATGTGAAGGCCAGTGACTTGTTACTCTTTTTTTCTAATCTCTGAAGCATTATTTTTTATATGAAATATGCTACTGGAGCTAAGATAGAAAAAAACCGTCTCTGTATAGCGCTGAGTAAGGTTCAAAACTTTTTTGAACTTTTTTTTTTTTTTTTTTTTGCTTGTTAATCATTTGAAACCCAAGGTTTCTTGTGGCTTTTGGAAGATGGACTATATAACTCTAGGTTAGGCATATAAATAGGGATTGGGCTTCTGAGTAGTTCAGTGTCCATAAAAGAAGCTATGGTAAAAAACAGAAATGAGCAGATTGAGTAGTCTAAGATGTGCTGTGTGAGCCTATGCCTTGGTTGGTGTCTGTGTAAAATGGAGAGACTTAATTATCGCCCCTTCTCATGTGCCTTGCGCCTGATTACGCATTCTTCTCAGCGGGTTAAAACTTGTGATGTAGTTGATTACTGCCTTTATTTTGCAGCTGATTACTGAATATCTTACTTTTTCAGCTTCCAATAATGTTCTGTGTGGAGTACACAAAAAATGATGTGTTTCTTAATTTTATGAACTGATATTAATGTCATAATTGGTTGTCACTTGTATGTAACATGTTATATATTCTGTTGATTTTATAATTTATATTTTAAAGTGTTTGGCAAGACTTTAAGACTTTAAACGACTGTTATTCTACATTATAATGAATACTTTTTGAAATTTGATATTTTATAATGGAAAGTGTAAAGTAAATATTAAAATCACGAAGTGTAGAATAGTTTTTCATTTTTAAGATTTAAATTAACTTTTATAAAGACTAATTCAAGCGAATTTAGAGAAATTCAGAATATGTTACAGGGAAAATGCACAAGAAAAAATGTGAAATTGAGTGTTGATAAACATTGAAGGCTTCGTTCATGCTTATGAACTTAGTCTCCTAAAACTTTTCTATTGGTTCTTCTCCTGGCTTTGGTTACTCTCCTCATATGTGTGCACTGATCTGTATGAAGCTGGGTACTTCGGTGGGTATCTGTGCTTAGCCCCACAGTCCTTTTTCTGTATTTTTCTCTCATCTCCTGTACTGCGTGTAGCTATGCCACTTAGTTGCCCAGGCAGGGCTTGAATTCATGATCCTGCTGCTCAGCTTCCAGCATGACAGTATAATAGGTGTGCACCACCAAGCCTGGCTAAGGTTTCCATTTATATTCTTCCTAGTAGCTTTAGGATATGAGCTATTTTTGTATTTTCTGAACTGTAATTTATTACTTAAAATTTTTGAGACTTTCTGGCAGTATGTCCAACCTTTAGCCCACCAATGGATTGTCCTTGCTTTTTGAGTGACATTGGAACTGTGTTGGGCCACATACAAAATATATAATACACTTATTATATGTGTATAAATATTAAAACTCCATAATTTTTCATTACAACATGAAAATAAAGGACAAAAAACCCACAGGCTGTAGGTTGGGCATGCCTGTGTGTGGCACTGTTATTATTTTACATAATGAAAATTTCTCAAAAATATTGTATGGGAGGCCTTATGGCACGGCTTTGGCATGAGTCACATAAGGGCATATATTCTTAAAACGTGTTATTACCAAATATTGTCAGCAGTATTATTCTAAGTACTGTTCTTAGCCTTTTGTGTTGGAGTGTTTGTTGGCTTTCCAAATCAGAGGCAAACCACTCAGGCCCTATTTTGAAATTTATAGAAGCTTCATCTTATTACCTCTCTTGTCTGCACCTTATGGGCTGTCTGTCATATAAAGTGACAAATTATGTTTATACTTAATGAACATAAATTGACTTTAGTTATAGTATATTGCTTATTCTGTATTTGAATTAGGTACAGAAAATTTAATTTAATAGTTTATGTAGTTCTCTCCTGTTTCTGTTTACTTTAGCTTCGTACTTAGTCACTTACACCCAATGAATCTTTTTCCTGACCTTTGTTTTTCTGTTTTGTTGGTATGTAGTGTCCTACACATAGATCCCTGTTTTGCTTTCCTAATGTCTTCTTACCTTCCTTGTTCAGTTGGTTATTACATCTGGAACTCACTTTACTTCTTATCCTTCCACTTCTCCAATTCTACCGTATTAGGGTCTTTTTCTTGGTGTCATGATGCCCTACGTATCTCTCTATCACTGCCCTTGCTGCATTACATATTTTACTTAGTATGTCTTGTAAGACTCTGAGCTCCTGTAAGAAGTTATCTGTTCCTTTTTTTATTTTTATATTTCCGTTGTCTAGCACAGTACCAGAAAAATAATAAATGTCAGAAACATATTTGTGAGGACATAAAATGTCATAAATATGGCATAGATGTTAACCATTTAAGACTAAATGCAAGTTTTAAATATTCTGCTTATTGTAAAATATTTCTTTAAAAACCAATTTTATTCTCTTGAAAGACTCATAGGTAGATTTTATTTTTTAAACTATGAAAAAATTCTCAGTTTTATATGTTTATTTCATTCAAGTGGCTATAGTGAGTTTTTTTAATCTTCATTATTTCTCTATCTCTTAAGCAACAGATCTTATAAATGAGACAGAGTAAAGTACTTTAGGTTGGATAAAGATTAGGATTCCCTGCTGGTCTGTAATTACCAGACCCTGGATGGTTTATTTATGTGGATGAAACGATGCATGTGTTGTATGCATCAAAAGTAAAGCATGTGCGATTGTTAGAGGAATGTCTGAATTCCCCAGTGGGAGGTCATGGAGTATGTTTATAAACTCTCACCAAGCAGTAGCCCTACAATGGAATTTCACTGGCATTGAGATAATAATTTGCACAGTTAAATTACCTTCCTTACAAAAAAACAGGGAATCATGAAGGTCTAATCCTTTATTAATGTCAATCCATAGGCTGCAAGAAAACGTAAGATTGCCATTCGAAAAGCCCAGGGGAAAAATGTGGAGGCTATTCGGGAGCTGAATGAGTATCTGGAACAGTGAGTGTTGTACAAGGGGATTGTGTTTTGTTATTCTAATAAATCTTTTTTAATTAAAATGGAATTTACATTTAATTTTCCTGTTTGTCTCCATGCTGTTCACTTAAAGAATATCTACACAATTTTTTTCCTCTTCCCTCCAACCAGATTTGTTGGAGACCAAGAAGCGTGGCATGAACTTGCAGAACTTTATATCAATGAACATGAGTAAGTTGTAAAAGACTCATAAAGCTTGGCTAAGTGTCTAATTTTCCTCATTCGAAGTTTAAAAAATAGAATGGATTCCAAAAGATTGATGAGAATGTGTGAAGGAGGTGTGAATCTCCAGTTATCTTAAGTGAAAAACAAAATAAATGAACAACTGAATGAAAAGTAACAATGCACAAAAATTTTCTGGTCATAATACATGAATAGCTTAAAGTATACCAGTTATGTTTTGCTAAATTATTTTTATTTTGAAAATTTTTCAAATACAAATAGCATTCTGTGGAATTTGAAAGGCCTGTAGTTGCTAGGCTAAGATTATTTTTGTTGAATCAAAGTTGTAAATTTTTAGAGTTCAAACTTTTTATATGCAAAGAGTATTATACTCCTTGCTGTTTGAAAATTCTGTTAATTTATGCATTTATTAGCTTTAGTACTAAGAGAATCAGCTCTTCCAAAGTAGAAGAATTCTGTTGCCTGGGTTAAAAACTAAGAATAATCAAGAATGCTGAATGCTGTAGGAACTTACTTATTCAATATTTAATGTTTTTGTTGGCTTTTTCATTGCTGTAATGACAGGAGGAAATCCTAGTGTGAGAGGATTAGTGCAGTCTTATTGCAAAATTTCTAATATCATAGCATTAACCCCAACCTCTGGATGAGGCATAGTTTTTCTTTTGTTTTTTCTTTATTCTTCTAAATCTGAAGTAAATCACATTGTTTCTTTCCCTCTTCTTAACAGAATAGATTCAGATTCTCATAGTCATTTTCTTTTTGTGCATCAATAGTTAACCTTCTTCTCATACTACAAACAGCTGACACGAGATAGAATGAAGAAATTTGTCTGTTCTTTTGCCCAAGTCTGTGTATGTAATGTAAAGTAAAAGATTGTGGTAGTTATTTCCATAATTTTAATAAAAGTAGCAAATAGCGTAAAAGCAATAGCTATTATTGAATGAAATGTGTGCCATATTCTGGGAAACATTTTTCAGCTCTCTTCAATAGCTTTCAGTCTTTGTGGTTAGGAAGCAGTTGACTGAATCATATTCAGCATAGATGCGTGTATGCTTCTATGTACTTATGTGTGAACATACTCATTTTGTTGTATGAGAGACAGTACATACTACCTAAATAATATGAAACTGAACTTTCAAAATGCAATAAAAAGTCAGCTATATATATATATATATATATACATATATACATATATATATACATACATACATATATATATATATATATATATATATATATATGTATACATGCATACACATACACATATAGCAGTTAAAGAACGCGACTGCCTGGTGTGACACAGTGTAGGATTCATTTTATATCTCTGCCTCAGTCTTACCAGCTATAATTCTATGGCTGATGGTGGTAATAATTTTTTACTTGCTAGAGTTTTGGCAAGATAAAATAGGTTAATACAATAACTAAACTTAAGAGTCAGCATGACATATAATGAGTGCTTAATAAAAGTTAGCTACTGTTAATAATCATACAAGTGTGACACTGGAATACACACACACATTTTGGAAAGTAAATCAGGCATTTTTGTAAATGTAGCTGCGTTACATGTTGGTGACAAATGCTAAAAATAGTATTAGCTTTCTTCTGTTGCATAGTGTCACCACTTTCTCATTCAGAGTAGGTCTAACCACACCATATTTTTTTAGAATTTTCTACGAATATTGAGGATAGTAACATGCATCAGCATGTAAATTGTGATGAATTAGAGTCACATGCTTTAAAGCTGTTTTTTCAAGCCCTTTCTGCTAGTTTTTTTGTGTAGGTTTTTAGCAAGATTCTTGTTTTCTTCTACATGTTTAAAGAGTAGTAGAGGCAGTATTAAAAGTAACTTGCTGTATTATTCATAGGTTTAGAAATTTTGTAATTTCATTGTGTTTCGATACTTGACAGAAAACGTGAGTAGGGAGAAGTCTTTATAATAGAATATCTTGGTAAATACATGTCTTTGAAGGATGTTTGGTGATTAGAGATGTTTTCTTCCATGTACTTTGGCGATTTGGATATTTTATTAACACAGTGGAGTTACAGAAGTTATTTTATGTAAGGTGTTAGTATTAGAAAGGACTACCTACTAAATTTTCCAAGACTGCTTTAATGTTTCAACATACTTCTTCATTAAAATGCTTAATGCTATTGACACTTAAAAATTCAAGATATTTTATTAATAAGATATTTACATTGTTTTGGGAATAATGTCTAACACCACTAACATTTTAAATTAGCACATGTCTAGATAAAATTTGTAATCTTAAAAAATTAATTTATATTCTACATTTTTCAGCTATGCAAAAGCAGCCTTTTGTTTAGAGGAGCTTATGATGACTAACCCTCACAGCCACTTGTACTGTCAGCAGTATGCTGAAGTAAGTGTTCTTAGAAACACCAAATGTATTTGATCTTGTTTCTGTTGCTCCTGTATTTGGTGCTGTTACGGCAGTTAAAGTATTTTCTTCAGTTAAGCAGGTAAATAAATACTTAAAACGTCTGTTGAGTGTTTACTTGTGAGAATAAATATTAAATTTTTAGTATTACATTGGAAATACTTTAAATTAAAAATACTTTTCAAAACACTAAATTGTTTTGTATTTTTACATAGTACTTAAATACTGCTTTCTTTCTTAATTATAAATTATACCATAGTGGTCACTATTACCTCTGAGACATTTGTAGTGACTATGATTTTTAAATTTTTATTCTGGGAAATTCATACTGAGGGCAGTATTGTGAGATTTAGGAAGTAATTTGTTTACTATTAAAAATAATATTACAGTTTACTATTATAAGGTAAGAAGGTTTTCATTGCTAAGTGGTATGGGAAAAAGAGTAATTTTATTACTGAAGTCTAGATATAGAGAAAAATTCAGTACTCAAGTCTGTTTTCAAGTAATAGAAAATATTATAAGGTGATTGCAATGCAATTAAGATAGAAATTGCATTGATCTTTTTATTGTGTCAGCATTTTTAGTTTTAAGAACCACTCAGCTTATTGTTTGTAATATAGGATAGCTTTGGTGAGGAGGCTGTATGTCAAATTTTAGATTAGAGTGACAATGTGAAAGTGAATTCTTTTAACATCTTACATTTGTTTTACAGAGTATCTGCTTTTATTACTTAATGCCTATGGTAAGATGAAACATGCGATATTTCAGAGTAGTAAAATAAACAAATTTCAGCACTCTACAACTTTTAACAGGTTAAATATACCCAAGGTGGACTTGAAAACCTCGAACTTTCAAGAAAGTATTTTGCACAGGCATTGAAACTGAACAACAGAAATATGAGAGCTTTGTTTGGGCTTTACATGGTGAGTTAGGTGCATGTTTAATGTTATTTTACAAAATCTGACATTTAAAATCCATTAAGCTTATGTTTTGTGCAGTTGTTCCATGTTTTTTTTTCATTTATTTATAAAGGTTATTTCTTATTTAATTTTTATCTTATTTAGTTAATTATGAGCAATAGTTGGTCAGTTATATTTTTGAATGTTAATCAAAAATGTGGTATATTATTGTAAAAGAACTCTTTAGCATTATCAGAATTGAAATCCTTTACAAAATTAAGTAGTTATAGATACAAAAAATATGTAACAATTCACTATATTTTTGTCTTGTTGTTGTTAGGCTTATGCCCAACGTTATTATATTTTCTTTACCACCATGTATCTTTATGATTTTTAAAAACTACACCAATAAAAGATACTAGAAAACAAAATATTTATTATTTATTAAGTAAAACTTCTTACAGTGTAGAAAAAGTTTGGAAATTATCTGTGAGAAGTATATAGTTATCTGTTTGTATATCCTAAATGAAGAGCTTAGAAAAGTCAGTAAGAAATACAGAAACAGAATTTACTAAGCTTTAAAACACATGCAATATGAATGCCTGTCTGCAGTCAGAAAATTTTGAGCTTTATTAATGAGTGCGTTAGTTCTTTGAACTTTTGATTTATCATAGTCTCTTTTGATTCTTTGATAAGTATCTTGTTAGAGCTTAATGAAGAAGATGGGAAGGGATTGTGAAGTTGATGTGATACATAGATGTACGAAACACCCAAATTCATTGTAAATGCTATGTATTACATTTGTATATTAATAAAAATAGTGGGGGAAAATGAAGAAGAGTTAATTGAAAGAAAATGAAAATGAGAAGAAGTAAATGAAATAATTTTGAAATGAATGACAAAATATGGTTAGAATATGGTTCAGTGGAATTTTAAGGAAAATTTTCTGGATGCTACCAGGACTGATGATAGTGGACATACAGTATACTTAGCAATATCTCCCTACCAAATAAGTTAAATGTTTATTTTTTAAAATGTAAAAGTTACTTATCCTTAGGATTATTTTTATTACTATGTGTTTGCAATAGTTATATTAAACTTGAGGAACTAGTATACACTCATCGTCTACTTCATACAGTAAATCATTATTAATAATAACCTGTACATCATAGTTTTGTTCCTGGCATCTTTCTAAGCTCTGTTGTTTGTTTTAAATCATTAAAGCTTCGTATCAAGTATCTGAGTAGTTGTTCTTAGCTGTCACTTCTAGGATGGTAAAACTGATATACAGATGTATTAACTCACCCAGATGTGGACCCAAAGATCCAAAGTGATTGGACGCTAGGACCTTTCCTTTTAATAACTGTTTTTATTGAAATTTATAATAGATATTAAAGACAGGTATAAAAATTCATATTGGCAAAAAGATATCTCATTATAGAGAGCAAACAGGTATAAGAGCCCATATAGCACAGACAGTAGGTGTAAAAAAGGTTTTGGCTTTTTTTTTTTTTTTTAAACAGGTCCTTTGAAGATCACATGAGCAGAGAGTCTTTTAAGAATAAGATATATTTAAGTATAAAAATTACAAAAATTACATCTTACTCTTCTTGGAAATGCAAGAACACATTTAAAGATTAGCATATGATTTGGAGGTTTCTAGATTCTTTCATGGATCTCAAATTGAGAATCTCTTATTTGAATACATTTTTACAACAAAGTAGGTATATCAAATTGTGTTGAAAATTCGGTTACATTTTAGAATGCAGTTGGAGCTTTTGGTATAGCAGATAGAGAAGTGAATCAGAGGTAAGAATCTCCTTTTATTTCAAAGACTTCCATTAACTTATTTTGGCCAAGTCACATCATTCCTATTGAACTGATTTTTTTTTTTTTTTTACTTGTTTGTGTAGGCAGTTGGACTAAATTACCTTTGTGATTTCAGTAATATTCAATAAAGAAATAATACTTGTAATGCTCTGGTATATTGGTTTTTGACTAATAAACATATTTCTGTGACTCCTTTTCTGTTTTTAGTCTGCAAGTCATATTGCTTCTAATCCAAAAGCAAGTGCAAAAATGAAAAAGGACAACATGAAATATGCTAGTTGGGCAGCCAGTCAAATAAACAGAGCTTATCAGGTTAGTGTCGATTTTTTTTTCTCATGTTAGTTAATGTATTTCTTAACACATTTTGTCTCTAGAAAACCAAGTGTCTATCATCGAACTTTTATATGTGTGAAACTTGGTATATTTTAATTAGAATGAATTTGTAGATTTGAGATTTTCTCCCCCAAAGGAATCTTGTAGTATTATGATCAGAATATTAAGCTTTATCATCTGGACATCTCAGTAGTTCTATATTTGGGAACTACAAGTTAATTCTGAAAGTCCAGAAAAGGTATGCATAATGCATTTCAGAAGCAGACTGGTTAAGCAGAGGTATCTCAAGAAATTTTTTTAAAAAGGAGGAAAATATAAAGTACCAGACTGTCAGAGTTCATACAGTCTGTTTACAATTTGGATCTTATACCAGAACTTTTCCATTTGTTTTTAAATTTTCTGAAGCTCATCTGTAGATTTATTTATTGTGAAAATTTTTTCATGGGAAATTTATTCACAAGAAAACGTATTACTTCTTGTACACTTATAACTGTCAGACTTTAAAGTAAGTATGCTGATTTGCGACCTCACTTTGGCTGTTTATATACTCTTTGGCTTACATTCACTCACTGTGTCTTAAACACATTGTTTCATTGACTTTTTTTTTTTTTTTAGGAGAACATGTTGCTGACAATTAGCCTAATGCCATCCTGATTTTCATTCTAAGTAACTTGCACCTTTGTTTAGTTACCCAAAGTAATTTTTTCTTTATGTATAAAATCCAATATTTGTATATTTTTTCCTTTTTCAGAGCTTTTATTGTAAGTGCACTAGATTTCCTTTGATATTTTTAATTTCATTTTCATTCCTTTTTTGTCTTTTGTAGATTTTGTTCTTTTATCTCTTTGATATCCATTTATTTATATTCTTTCCTTTTTCTTGTTTCTCATATTTAAATGAAGTTGTTTTCCAGGTCTCTTAGAAGGAAGTATTTCTGGAATGGGGATGGGGAGGGGGATTGGAGATAAGACAGAGTAGCTTTCTCAGCTTTACTTTTTTGTGGCTTTCTTTTCTGGTACAGAAAACTCATTTATGACCTTTTTGTATCTTACCTTTTTTAGAACTAAGTCTGACTTGGATTTTTTTCTTGTAGTGGCTCCCTATTATACCTCTAAAAAAATCTTTATTCTGAGATGTTGCTGGTCAGCATTAAATGTTATATACTGTTGGTGATAGATACTTTTCTTTTGTGTTGCTGCTTCTAGGCATTATTGCTTTCTTATCTGAGCTATTCCTTTTTCTTTCTTGTTCAGTTTGTTTTCATTTTCTAGTACTTTTTCTTTGTGATGCAGTGTTCTGTGCTTCTGGCTGAGGGACTGTGTGGTATTTGAGATGTTATGAGGCTGTTGGTAGTTACATTTTTTCAGCCCTTTATTCAGACGCAGTTGTTTTCTATGCTTGTCTTTGATTTGGAACCTGTGAATATTTTCTAATTTTTGAGAGATTTATCCGCTCAAATCCTGTTGAGAGATTAATATTTGTTCAAAATTTTTGGTTTTGGGTTTTTTTATAGAGTGGTAGGTTGTCCTCCATTCCTGTGCTCTTATTGTGCATTTGTTGATCTTTTGTAGATCTGACTGCTATTGGTGACCAGCACCTTGTATGGCTTTAGAAGATTGCCTATAAATCTAGTTTTTTGAAGATGTAGTATGTGGGTTTCTTGTCTTTCATGTTGGTTTAATTTTGGTGGTATTTGTTCTTTGTTTTTCTACTCATTTGAAGAAAAGGAAGATTAAAAAATTTCCATGCCCTGTTGATTACACTTTTAAAAGTCGCCTTTTTGTATTTATGTTATATATTGCAGAAAGTATTAGTTCTTTTAGCATATTGTAAGTAGAAATATTTATAATTATTAGCTAAATGAAGCTTGGGATAGTTCAGATGTATAATGGTATTCCACACAGAGTCATCCTGGGGTAAGATACTTACACGATACAACTAGCTTTGCAAGAGTGCTTTTATGTTGACATGGTACGATAATGTTTTAAAATCAATTATTATTTAATTATAACATACGTAGAAAATGAGAACCAAAGTCATAAATAGGCATTTCAGTGAATAATATAAAGTAATTGTATCCTAGGCAATAAATACAAGCATAACTTCAAAACCTCTTACATAAAATTAATTTTTAAATAAAATCTCTTGTTTTTTGAAGGTTTCATATTCTGAGCTTTTAAAACAGATGTTCTGGTGTTTTTCAATGAGTCAATTCATAAATATTTGTACTTACTATCTTTCTATTTTTTTTTTTTTTTTTCTGAGACAGGTTCTTGCTCTATAGTCCAGGCTGATTCTGAATTCACTATGTAACCATAGCTGGTTGTGAACTAATGGCAGCCTCCTGCCTCAGGGTCCTGAGTGATGGGATTATAGATGTGAGCCACCATGCCTGGCTAATTTTTATGTGGTGCTTGGCAGTTGATCACAGAGCCTTGTGCATGCTAGGCAGGTGCTGTAACCACTGAACTATGTACCCAGCCCCTAACTTAGTGATTTAAAATACCAACTTACT
This sequence comes from Ctenodactylus gundi, assembly GCA_004027205.1. NCBI lineage: Eukaryota > Metazoa > Chordata > Mammalia > Rodentia > Ctenodactylidae > Ctenodactylus > Ctenodactylus gundi. The sequence goes on along the minus strand of PVKB01005116.1, from coordinate 85,475 downwards.
TGCTTATAATTCTGTACATAGGTAGTTTGACTTTAGTCTGCTGAAAAATTCTGTTAGACTTGGGTGAGTTCTTTCATACTTCTGTAATATGCTGATTTATGACCTCACTTGAATAGCCATCAGTTACCTGTCAGCTACAAATGCTGGGCCCTTGGGACTCTCATTCCAGAGGCTAACTAGGACTTACTCACGTACTGGTCTCAGAGTTCAAAGAGCAACACTATGCAAACTCCAGTCAATGTGCACAACTCTTTTAGCTTCTGATTGTATTTTATTTTGCTGAAGTAAATTATATAGTTAACCCAAAGTTGAGGAATGTAAGATTTTTATCTCTTAGTAAGAAGAGAAATCTTTATGCTTATTTGGTTATTACACATGTTGTGTAGCTCCTAAGTCCTATCCTTTCGTTTTAGTTTTTTTCCCTTTTATGTACCTTATTAAGGCATGTTTTAAATGTGTAGTTGGGTAAACATACATACTTTTATTGCCACGGTCACAATTTACAGCATTTTCATCATTCTAGAAAGTTCTTCTTTACTACATTATAGCCAAGACTCCCCACCCATCACAGAGCAGAAGACAAGTGCTGATTTGATTTTTATCACCCCAAATTAGTTTGCCTGCCCTGGAATGTTAAATGAGATCATAGGTTACATGCCCTTTTGGGTCTTGCTTCCTTTACTCTGTGTTTCTGAGATTCACCTCTACCGTTTTATTTCATTTATCTTATTACTTTTTTTACCCATATTATTTTTCACAAATTGTGTAAAGATAAATTTTAACCTTTTTATATTATATCCCAAATATTACACAGGTGAGTCAGTTATCTCTGAATTTGATAAGCAAGTTCTTGTATGTGGTTGCTTTTATGTTCTTTCTGGTGATTTTTTATATATATCCCAAAAAGGAAATGTGAAAGATGAATTTATTTAAATATATCTAGCTGTGTAAAAAGAAAGTACAAAATTTGTAAATAATGCCGACTAATATAACTTCAGTGATTAACGTTTTTTGTAACTAGATAATCTCTGGAATCTCTGATTACTTCATATTCATCTGAATATTTAAATGAGTATAAATTATATATTAAATCTTCCTTTTCATAATAGCTTTCCTTAATATTTATAAGTGAGAGGATAATGAATTTAAAGAATTGTCTTATTGTTTCTGCTTAATGAAACAGAATTTCTGCTTGTACTTTAGATAATTTAGCATTTCAGTAGAAGCAGCCTCATTTGATTCATTAATATAATCTTTAATATGAGTTTGATTTTCTAGGTGTTTCTTTAAAACACTGTTAAGTTTGTGCTGGTGATGTATATGTTATTTATGATTGCAGAGATTGATTCTGTTACTTTTCTTTTGGGGAAATAGAAAATTGAGTCATTATTTGAGGAAAAATAAGATTCTGGCTTAATTAGTTAAATTGCCATATGATTCTGGAATAGACAGAATAATTGCCTGTCATGCAGAATTTCAACTGTTAGATTATATTTCCGACTTTCATTTTCTCTGGCTCTAATAAGTTAGCTTGGTTTATTCTGAATTGTAGTGGCTATATGTGTTAGGACTTGTAGCTTTATAAACTTTACATTTTTGCTTTACTTTTTAAAAAGAGGGTAAATGTTACTGCCTGTATCCTGTTTTGTACCCCTCCCCCAACCCATCAAATCTTTTTGTTAGAATTAGACTGTTAGCTATCTGATTAGGACCATTCTTGATTATATTGGGTAGGCAGTGGTAAAGAAAAGGCTTTCTGTTCTTAGTAAATCCTTGTGAAGGTGAATTTAACAGCTGGATAATAGAAGTAATAGCCATGCCCTATATCCTTTATTTGCCAAGGGAAATTATTTTTTTTAAATGACACAGAGTTCTAAATTGGTGTTACTGTTACCTTATTTTTAAATTGTGACTTCAATTTTTTAACAATTCAAATCCTTAACGATGTCTTGTATAAGACAAGGTGCTTTTTATTTTTGTACAGTTTTCTCTTACTCTGTCAAGTAAAGATTCAACCATAAGTTGTTATTTTAGGAAGTAGGGTAACTATAATGTTAAGCTGTAGCCGGAAGGGTCAGAGTCAGGTTACCAGTTCCTAAAGCTGTGCTTGTATGATGGTACCTGTGCTTGATCACTTAATCTTTCTGAACAGGTCATGAGAAGTTTACCAAATTAATTATAAAAGAGAAAGAACACATCATAAATCAAGTGCTAAGTACTTAAGACTGCATTGCTATTTAAAGGAATGGTTAGTCACTTTGAAAAGTAATATTAGCTGGACAATACTAGGTACTGCTAATACCACATTTTAATCAATACTTTAACCAGAGGAAAACAGATAATATGTACATTTTCCTCCACCCATACCAGAGACACTTATTTATCTGGTAAATGTATTGGGTTAAATAAATAATGGGATAAATAATGGGATTGTCAGTCAGGCAGGAAAACTCATTTTGAAATCAGCATGGGGTATTCAGTGTTCCCTTCACTGAATATGTGTACTATATTGAATTTAATGTTTTTGAATCTGCTTTTATATAAACAAAGATAACACTTGATGCATTATTTTTGTTTCCATATAAAACTTCATTTAATTTTATGAATTACAACTTTAACTAGAAATGGATATCACTAGAGAATGTTATTTGCTTTTTTATGAAAAAAATGATAATTATTTACTCAACTAATCAACCTGGAAAATTAAAAATGTGATTTGCTTTTAAAATTTTTGAGATATATTGCATATTAAAATGTTTAATTAAAATATTTATATTTTAACCTTACTTGAAATTGTAAAAATATGTTTAGAGGGGAAATAAACAGGAATGAAGTTACATATATGTGCTAAATTTCATTTTAAAATGAATATTTTTTTTATTTTATAAAATACTTTGGGATCCAAATATAGACTTGCTTTAAAATGTGATGTTATAAGTTATAATGTAACACTTGAACTGGTGAGATATATAGTGAAACTGTTGTACATTTCAATGAAGGTGAAACCTTAATGACAATATCCTTAAAAGCCAGATTTTGTTCTTATTGAAGAGCATACTTGATTTCATGCTAGTGATAAAAGTGTTGTATTTCATTGGCAATATGAAGGTAAGATTGTGACTTTTGAAACTGCTTGAAATTGAGCCTAATTGAGCCTTTCCCCCCCCACCCCTTTGTAAATTAGTTTGCAGGTCGAAGTAAGAAGGAAACCAAATACTCTCTTAAGGCAGTTGAAGACATGTTGGAAACATTGCAGATCACTCAGTCTTAAGGTTTCAAAAACTCTTTGACGTTAGATTTCACAACTGCACTGTTGAACTTATTAGCCTGTGACTTATTTACTAAATGCCAAGTGCTATTTATATTCTATTTTCTGTGAAGAAGGCAGTTGTAAAGAATGTGTTAATATAAACCTAAAAATGCCTTTAATGCTAAGCAGGAAGATGGGGAAATCCATGGAAGAAAGATTTAAGACCTATTGATTGTACATCAGTCTCTTCATATCATATATAGATTATAACTGCTTTTAAACCACAATCTTATGTAGAAATAACCTTGAAAAATAAAGTATGATGATTTATTAAACTTGCATATAAAGATCTGAGCTTCTTTTTGTTATAGTTAGTGTATTGTTTTAGAGCTCAGTTGCTAATTAACCTCACTGGTCATAGGAAATTCACAGTATACATAACTTGCGGGAGCGTGTTGTTTTGATTGTGTCTGTAATGTCAGGTTGGATTTTGCTTTGCATTCCAGTGGGCTGTTAGAATTGTCATATCTGCTGAGTTATTCTGATAAAACTTGCTTAAAATAGGTCATTGTGTAAGCCTTGGCAGTATCTCTTTGTTACATTTTTGTTTTGGTGTAGAAATTTTTAACTACAAACTGCCTTAATGTTAATACATGCTGTAACTCTTAAATTTAACTTTCCACAAGTTACATTTATTGGAATTTATACATTAAAGGATATTTAAGAATAGTAGAGAATTGATATTAAGGGATTGCTGTGACTGAGTTTTCAGTTTGGGGAAAAAATTAGAAAACTAAATTATTTAAAAATTATTATAACTCTCACATCACCTTTTTAGTTTAATTACATTTTCTTTCTTTTCATAGTAAACCATTGTTATTCTTTCAGCAGTATTCTGCATGTTTCAATTGAATAGGTAAGAATTTGAAAGTTAAACACTTAGACACATTAGTTTTTAAAATAGCAACTTGCTCATTTGGGACAGTATTTATTATTAATTTTAGCTTATAACTCATGTATATTTAAATTTAACTTTATTCTTGCTAGCTATATACTAAGGCTTCTGAAGACTTGGCACTGCTGGTTTTAGACAAGTAGGGTTTATGAAGAAATTGACAACTTAGAGGTCTTTAAGAAGAAAAATATCAATAGCAGATGTAATTTTAATTCTGAGTAATTCTTAGCATGAGTAAATTATTCTTCCTGTTCAATCTTTCATATTACTGTCTTATTGTCACGAGAATAAACACTTCATTAATATCCTCTATGAAGTAGTCTCTATTAGATGAAGTTAATTCTCTTCTACTGACCTGTGTTACCACAAAGGTATACTGTACATAAGAAAATGGCAACTGCATTTGGAACATGGTCAGCCGTCTCTAATTTATTTCCTGTGAAGAACTGGTACCTGCATTTTGTCCCACCTCTTTTCTGTCTGACCTCCCTATTAGTCACTAGATTAGCATTTACTTTAGCAATTGTAAGTAATGTAGTGCCATCTGCGATGGTCAGCCCTAGTTTTACATTGTTTTTTTTTCTGATTAAATAATAGAAGTTATTTTTTACTTTTTACCAAGAATTTTTGTTGTTGCATTGTCAACAATAATAATTTTTAAACTTCAACTTAAATATAGATAGTGGTATTGTATGAGAGTTGCCTTATACCATTGCTGTTGCTTCTGTTTCTCCATAACTAGTACTGATTTTTTTGTCTAAATACTTGCAAAGTTCCCCTTTCCTCAAAGAGATTAGGGCATTACTCTTAGCCCAGAGGATACATCTTAAACCAACAGGGAACAGAAGTGGTGGGTTCATTTCTTCAGTCAGTGATTAATCCAAGGCAGAACTTTTTGTAGTAAAGGAAATTGTATCTGTACTGTCTTCATGGTAGCTACTATATTCGTACATGACCATTGAACACTGGCAGTGTTCCTGATCTGCAGGCACAATTGAGAAACTGAAGTTTTACTTCTTTTATATAACCAGAGATGATTTGTGGTTATCCTACTGGACAATGTAGATTTTAGGACATAGATGTTACATAATTAGGCTCATTTAATGAACAGAAGCTTCTGGGGATGTCTTTCTTTTAAATGGAAGAAGTAGGGCTTTGTGAAGTGACACTTTTTATCTCCTTATCCTAGAGGTAAATGCTGCGTAGACATCTAGAGGTGTGACAGTCATTTTAAATCATGAAATGGAAAAGGTGAAAATGAAAGTTAATTTCAAAGGTGGAGCTAAAGAGTTGGGAGGGCCTGTCTTCCTGATGGCATTGTTGAAAAGCTGATCCGACAAGCATTTGGCAACTTTTATACTTAACGTTACGTGAAAAAAGAAAACACTGTATTTGGAGTTTCTATTTTTTAACCATTATATCTCGTTAATAGATCTACCACCCAGCTTTTCTTTTTCTTAGGTGGATTCCACTCTTATTTTCTGCATGTCAGGAATGCTGATTCAGACTGTAATCATTTAAAGCAAGCAGAAGAAGAAAGTATTTAAAGTCCCAGGGTGCGTAAGAATAATATAAATTTGGAAGAAGGAGAAAAAATAGATTAATATTTAGTGTATAAAACACATACAGTTTTATTACCTTTATCAATACATATTTCAAAAAATCTAAAACACCTCAGCACACTTACTCCCAAAGTAGTTTTGTATCCTAAATTCTAAAAGTAGGATTTTAGAAGAGACTTTAGAGATGATGTAGTTATACTCTGTTGTAAGAAGGAAGGCTGAGCTTTATTGAAATCATTTTCTTCAGTGATGCAGCAGGAGCCAAGACTAGGTCACCAGGGATCCTCAGGACTGGGCTCTTTCTGATGCCCTCTGGTGCATGTGTACACCTTATGATATGTTTTCTTTCCCACGTTAGGATAACAAAAACGAGAACCAGTTATATGTAAGGGTAACAGTTTGCTAGCACAATAGGGATTAGAGTTTAGATTTTCTGACTTGAAAACAATTTTTTAACTAAGCCAAAAATTTAAATTGAATTTAACCTAAATTATGTATTTATAATGCTAATTTATATTGAGTCAGTGTGAGAACTATTTCAGCATATTAAAATTACTTTCATTCTGTCTAAATATCTTGCTTTTAAGTCTTGGCAGGTAACCTCTTACTCCTGTGCTCTGAACTGTGTGTGTGTTGAAGTCACATGTCATAATCTATCTTTCTACTAAGGTGTTTTCATTCTCTTTATATGAAACAAAGCATTCTGGCCATCTCTACCCACCCCTCACTTTTTTCCTCTTTCTCCCTTTTTTCCCTTCCTCCCTCCCTCCCTCCCTTCTCTCTCTCTCTCTCTCTCTCTCTCTCTCTCTCTCTCTCTCTCTCTCTCTCTGTCTCCCTTTCTCTCTCCCACCCTCTCTTCCTTTATTTCTTGAACTAGGGATTGAACTCAGGGTTTTCACACTGAACTCATCTCCAGCCAGCCAATTTTTTTTTTCTTTTTCTTTTTTGAAGCACAGTGTAGATATGTTGCAAAATTGTCGAGGCTAAGCTCAGACTGTGATCCTCAGCCTCCTGGAATGCAGCTCTAACAAAGCCTTTTATAACTTCTTTCACAATAACCGACATCGGTTAGGCCCCATGCATTTTTTTTCTCACAATATTTTTCCAAAGGTTTAATTTTAAAGTGCTTTTAAGATATAAAAGAATTTGCAAAAAATTAAAGTCTCCCTATTATAATATAGCGCCTCTTTTATATTTTATATAAACCGTTTGTTGTCAAGCTAGGAAATAGATGGTACAGCAATACTACTAACTCAGGTACAGACCCTACTCAGATTTTTACAAAACTGTCATTTTTTTCCTTTGTGAAATGCCCTTGTGTAGGTTCCTGTTACCATCACTTCAGTGAGGATGTAGAACTTTACATTACTACAAGTAAATTTTCTTGCTATAACTTAATAGCTATGACTTCACCTAATTTTAATGCTATTAGCATCCACTGATCTGTTCTTCATTACTACAATTTTGTCACTTTAATGTTATATAAATGGAATCATACAATATGTAACTTTTTGTGACTTCTCTCACCGTATTTTCCTTTAAATACTCAGTGTTGTTTGTGTCAGCAGTTTCTTCCTTCCTTTTTCTAAGTAATACTCTATTTTATAAATGTACTATAACTGGTTAATCCATTCACTGTGGAAGGATATTTGATTTCTAGTTTTTGTGTGTTGCAAATAAAGCCCCTGTGAACACAAATATAGTGAGTTATGTATCAACATGAGATTTTTATTTCTATAGAATGAATACCTGAAATGTGATTGCTAGGTTCTGTGGTAAATACGTGATTAACTTTATTGAAAGCATCCAAACATTTAAAGAACAAATAACACTAGTTCTCCCCGATCTCTTCCAGAAAATACAGAAGGGAACACTTCCCAACCATCAGGTGAAGCTAATACCAAATTAGATGGCAAGTGAAAAACAAGAGAATTACAGTTTGGTTCTCTTATGAATGTAGACACAAAATATTAACAGATTTGATATGTAAAAACATAATATAGCGCAAGCACATTAGGTTTATTACAGAAATGCAAGTCAGATTCGACATTTGAAAGTCAGTGTATCCCATCATGTTTAGGAGTAAAACAAAGAAAACAAATAGAAAAAGCATGCAACAAAATTCGACACTGCTTTATGATTAAAACGAAAGCAAACCTCCTCAAATTGATGAATGGCATCCACAACTTAATGATGACAGATGATGTTCTCCCAAAGACTGGGAACAAGAGTATACACTGTCACCACCATTCAAGGTAGCAATTTACATTTTTGACCATAGCAATAACACAAGAAAAAGAATAAAATGCATACAGATAGTAACTGAAGAAAAAAATGTTTTTTTTTTTTTTTTTTGCACATAGCAGAATGCCCAAAGAAATCTCTCCCAAGAACTCAGTGAAACTAACCAGTTTAGTAAGATCCTAAAAATCAAAAGTGAAGTCACACCTTCATGCTAACATTAAATTACTAAGAAACCTAATATTAAGTATAAGTTGAACAAAGCAGGTTCTGTTACTGAGGGCTGAAAATACTAATAAAACAAATGGAGGAACATACCATTTTATTGGTTAGAAGCCTCAACATAATGACAGTTGTTGGTGGCTCTCAAGTTGACATAAGTTTAATATAATTCCTGTTCAAAAACACAAAAGGATTACTTACAGATAAACAAGATGATTTAAAAATATGTGAAAAAGCAAAGGGCCTACAAGTGCCTGAGGAATTTGGAAACAGTGAAACTGGAGGCATCACAATGCTAGATAGTAAAAGATCAAGTATAGTAAGCAAGACTGTGATTTGAGTAGAGGGGCACATATAGGTGCAGGGGATAGAATGGAGGATCCCAAACTAGGCCCACAACATTGTAGAGTACAAGTTTATGACAGAGGTGCAGTAAGCAAATGGAGGAATTACATTGAACCAATTGAATATTCAACAAATGGTGTTAGGAAATATAAATGATCAAGAAAAGCTTTGCCTTAAGCTTTCTACTTCAAAAAATTAAAATGGACTGTCTTAACTGTAAAATGTAAAACTATAGAACTTTAAAAGGAAACAGGAGGAATTCTTAAGCAAGGATTAAGGCAAGATTCACCAAGTGACAGTAAAACCTTAAAGGGATGTACTGAATTTTGTCAAAATTAAAAACCTGTTATGTGAAAGTCCTCATTACAGAGAATGAGAGGGAAAGGCGTAAGCAAAATATTGACCAAATCACATATTCAACAAGTCTTGTGTCTAGAATAAAGAACTTTTCAAAATTTATTAGAAAGAAACAGATCAGAAAATAAGCAAAAGACTTAAATACCTAAAAGAACTTGTGGGAATGGCAAACAGACTATGAACAGATATGCAGTATTGTTAGTTATTAATAGGGAAAAGCAAGTTAAGGCTATAATGAGATGCACTTAAGACAAAACATTAATAATAATGTGCTCAAGTTTATGCAGAGCCACTGCCTTTCATATATTGCTGGTAGAAATGTGACATGTTTAGCTATTGTAGAGATTGTCATAGACTCTTGTGATGTTTGGGGATAAAATACTGAGCCTTACACGTGATGGGTGGTGTCATATACTTTTGTACTATGCGCCTTTCATATGAAACATTTAGTCACCTGAACTGTTTTCAGGTGATATTATATATTATAACAATAGGGTCTATTAAACGTATGTCAACTTGACAGCCACCAACATTGTCACTGTTGAGGCTTTTAACCAGTAAAATGGTATGTTCTTCCATTTGTTTTATTAGCATTTTCAGCTCTCAGTAAACAGGCCATATTTTGTGATACTATATGTCTTCCTCAGTGATTGTTAAATTTCCTGAGCCCAGGGACCCTGTATTTGTCCATGATGTCTTTTCAGCTCCTAAGCATGATGACTGCATGTATGTACTACATATCTGAGGGAATTGGAAGAAACTATTCACACTGTTCCCTGGTAAAATAAGTTTTAAGTGAAAATTGTTTAAAAAATAGAACATGTATATCATGAGCAATACTGTAACACTCTCAGGGAGATAATATGCAACATAAATGATAGGGGGAAAATGCATTTAGCAATTTGACTGCTTTGAGAAATAGAAGCTTGAGCCATTCTTAGTAATTCTAGTATTTTTCCTCAACTCTAAGGCTATATAAAGGTATATTTGTTAATCTCTTTCCTCTGTCCGGACTACAATATGCAACACGTACAATTTAAAGCTGGAGAGATACACGGTTTGCAGCAGATTGAGTCCAATGTTGGCTGGCTCCCAGGCGGGCCACTGCCACAGTGTGATGCCCATCCCCAGGCAGCCAGAAAGCAGAAAGAAAGGAGGAGTCAGGAAGAAGAATCCACCCTTCCAAATCACACCCTCCGTGACACCCTCACCCAGGCCCCACCTCCAACTGTGCATTCAGCTGCTAGCCTCATCCATGTGCCAGCCCTCTTACGAATGTAGTGCACCTTCCAAACACGTGAGGCTTTAGGGAGATGTGTTAGATCAAAACCGTAACGGTGTAGTTAGTGGTTCTCAAAGTGTGATCACTTGGGAACTTAGGAGAAATGCAAATTCTAGGACCTCACACCATATCTAAAAAATGAAGAATGAGTCTGGCTATTTGTGTTCTAAAAGCTTGTCAAGAACTTTGAGGCCCACTAAATCTGGAAATCTGTTGGTGTAGATTAGATCCAGTAGAAACCATAGTTGTGCAGACTCTATGTGACATTCTTCGTGTTATGTCCCCCTTTGCTTGCTTCTTTCTTTTTCCTTTAAATTACTTCTGCGACTGTTGTCTAGATGTTATACCTAGTGGTAAATGTTTCATATTCGAAACAATATTTTTCTCTTTGTAATTAAAAAATTTGTGTATTAGTACATGAGTAGAATTATTACTGTTTTATTTTGCTGAAGCATTGCTGGTATTACTATAAACTTGTACAATCACTGTGGAAAGCAATATGGAAATTCCTCAGAAGGCTGAAAATAAATATTCCATTTGATTCAGTGGTACCTCTTTTAGGTGTCTTTCCATAACAGTTAAAAAAACTACATGTTTATGTTTACAGCAGCACAACTAACAGTAGCTCAACTGTGGAAGATGCCAAAATACTGAGCAACAGACCAGTGGATACATAAACTGGTACATGTACACAATGGAATACTACTCTTCTATGAAGACAAAAAAATTGAGGCTTTTGTAGGTAAATGAACGCAACTTGCTTAGCAAAGTGAGTCAGACTCAGAAGGTAAATTATCGCCTGGTTTCTCAAATATGAGAAACCCAGAATACAGGCATTTTATAGAACCAAATAGGAGTGATAGTGGGAGGCAGGGGGATGAAGGGGAAGCGGGAAGGCCAATAAGGGAGGGAAGGGATTGTAATGTTGTAATATATATGTGCACATGTTAGTCAGCTTCAATGTAACCATTGTATATTGCACATATACTAATAAATACTGGAGAAAAAATAAGCATGTGAGTAGAATTATTTTAGTTTTGCTGAAGCCAAGCTTAATTCTTTTGATTTATATTAATACCCTCAATACTTTTTCTAAAAAAATTATTTATTTTTTAAAGGTGAAAGTCAGTGGTCTTTAAAAAATTGTATCTATACACACACATATATATACAATTCTATAAGAATATATGTACATGTAAATATATTTGTGTTTATTTTGTGTACCCTACTATAATCACAAAATTGTATAGAAAAATAATCTTTGCATCATTGTACTGAGAATAGTAAAAACAAAAATAAGCCAGCTGTATTCATGGTTTCATAACCTGATGAAATATTAAATTGGGTACCCAAAAAATTAAATTGGAAGCATACTCCAACAAGTGACTTTTATTCACAAGCATGTAAGTTCCAGTAGGGTAAGTTACATCACCACTACTCAATGTAAGAACATTTAAACATTATACAATTAATTTTACAATTAATTATACAATTAATTTTCAAGTCTTGGATCCTTGGAAAGTTCTAAGCTACTGCTACCAACAATAACCTTGGAGCCATTAATTTTGCATGTAAGTTCCTACCACGAAAACATCCGCCTACAGTAGTTCAAGTTTTGATGAACATTTCAAATAGAGAATAGACTATAAATTTAGGAAGTCTTAGCTTATGCCTAACTAGCAATGACAGGTACCTTACTGAAATTTTAATTGTGAATTCAATTTCTTTTTGAACAGCTTAAATATTACATGAAAATATGGATAAGAATTGTGTGAAAAGGTGAGTATATTACAGTTTTTCAAAGCCTCGGGTAACAATGTTTGCCACCAATATCACACCTATTTAAAATCAAATTGAAGGTTTCCAGAGGTAACAATTAACTGTACCCACTAATTTCAAGAGTTGGACTCAACTGACAGCTGATTTTGTATCTAGTTTCATTATACTGATCTACCTGTCATACTCAGTAGGACAGAGAGTATTGGAGACAACACAGATCTGATAACTACAAACAAACTGAAACAAATATGGGGGTGGGGTGGCTAGAGTTCTTTTGAGAGGAATCAAAGTTGGTGGTTCCAAATAAAATACCTGAAGACACAGTGTATGTAAAAGAATGTCTTCCTACAAGGAATTTCAAATCACACCATGCAGGCTATGAGCATATCAGTTGGGAAGTAGACATGGTATCAAAACAAGGCCTGGTTCTCAGTGGCAGCACTTAGTGGGGGTGCACTGAGAGACAGGCCCTGGGGATGAGAATCTCGGGTTAGTGTACCTAATGACCGCCTAGTGCTTTAATATTGTTGACTTCATATATATTTGGAGTTTTTTTTCAAATAGAGCATTAAATGTCACATTTGGAAATGGTTCCAATGCTTGCACAAATACAGTCTTAGGAAGATTAGAGAATGTCCTCATATGTGAAAATTAAATATATTAAAATAATTTAGTACAGTATTTTTTGAGGCAACAACTTCTTAATCTTCTCCGTGAGATTCTGTAAGTAATTTCTACAAGGAAATGCTCATGAGTCAAAAAAGGCTCTAAGTGCTTTGTAGTTTTACTTTCGATAAATAACTGGATTTAGGGTTAATTTTCATTAACAAATGTCATCACACTAGTTTTTCAGTTGTTAGCTTTAACCCAGTTATTGATTAGAAATAGTAAAAAAAAAATGCTTAGTGGTCAGTTTATAATTTTCCTCTTCAAGCTTGTGGAAGTACGCCATCGAGAGTTTTAAAACTATCAAATTATAAGAACTTTAAGTAGAGTTGAGGTTACATTAAACCTCAAAAAGTAGATATATTTTAATTGAAATCATGCCAGATATTAGAATGATTGTGTAGCTTTGTTACATATGTATTCTTCATTTTTATATGTAAGTTTCCAAAGAATTACTATCTATATTTATTATTCCAGATTAAGCAACTCATCCAATATAATCCATTGAAGTAGATAACAAATCAGAAGTTTTATTTTTAAAAGTAGTACTCTGTAGCATCAGGATTAATTTTAATATATTACTACCAATTAAAATATTTATTAAAAGGATACACATTCAGAGAAAGTCGCATTAGTCTTGGTGCCTTCTTCGGATTTTAACATTTTAATTGTAGATGATAGAGCCGTTGAATTAACTTGCTAAAGATTCACATTCCATTTATAAAATCAATATGAAACATTTTGAATTTAAAAGTATGTTTACAGAAATCAAAAACCTTAATCCTACCTCAGCTTTAAAAAAACCTTTTATATCTGGGTTTTTTATCTGTTGATATGTAATACTTGAAATTTTTACTTGGTATTTTCAGAAGTGAAGAAATTATGAGCAAATAATGTTTCTTATAAGACAAACCACAACACATCAGATTCTCTAATGCAGTATTGCTTTAATAATGTGTCCTACCATAGTGATTTCCACAAACTAGAAGAAAGCATCCTGAGGAGTAGGTATCTTGTCTTTAATTTCCTTTCCCCTAATATCCAGTGTATACTGGTCCCACCATAAATACTTATGAATTTGATTTCATATTTTGTCTTCATGCCAAGTAATGTCAGTGACAAGTGTCTTGGAACTCCTAAACTTTCATACTCAAATTAGGTTATTGGACTACAGATTTGATTAGCAAAGTTTGAACATCATTTAGGGTTTTTAAAAAACTTAAGTATGGCAAAGCTTATTAAAATTTATTTAAGACTCAGCAGAAACTTTTTTTTTTTATAGACAAGTTTTTGCTCTGTATTCCAGGCTGGTCTCAGACTCACTATGCAACCGAGATTGGCCTCAAACTCATGGCAATCATCCTGTCTCAGCTTCCCTGAATTCAGGGATTATAGGCATGTACCACAATGCCTGGCTGATCATTGTGAGCTTCTTGATAGCAGTTGCATATTGCAGAAGTTCAGAATGAAAGATTTATGGAAATTTCTCAATCCACTAAAAACATGAGCCAGACAGAAACAAAATTATATATTGAATTACAGTAAATGTCAGTGTTAGAAATTAAAATCTTATTTTTCAGTTATAAGAAATGCATACATTTTGGTTATAACATAGCCTCAATACTTAATATATCTTGTCGTTGCTATGGGGAGTTCTGTTATGTGTCAATGGAGGGTTTCCTGCTTGGCAGTATCCTGTATTTATGATGGCATCTGTGTTTTCTGGTTGTTGAATTTGCAGTGGAACTTGTACTTCAGCCAGTTGAAGAAAGAAGGGGAAAAAAAGCAAATGAAACTTGACTTCTTGGCAGTGAAGTAGTAGCTTCTTGTTATTTGCATCCATATATTCCAAGAACACCAAATGTAACTGCAGTTGTGTTCCCTAGTTACTCTACATATAACTGCTACAAATGTAGTATAATAAGCTTTTTAAAAATATAAAATCCCAGAAGTTAAGACTAAATATAAGATCATTTCAGTTATTTTTATTTATTTATTTTTTTAGACAAGGTCTGGCTCTGTAGCCCAGGTTGGTCTTGGACTCAGGACAATCCTCCTGCCTCAGCTTCCCAAGTGCTGGGATTACTGGCATGTGATACCACGCCCAGTTTAAGGCCATTTCAGTTGATATGGCACTTTGTAAGTAGAATTTTAATATGAGACAATAGCCCTTGCAGAATGAAGTTCATTTATTTGTTTCAATGTGTTGTGAAAGAAAAATTATCAGTACTGTTACGTAAACTTTTATTTACTTAAAACAAGTAAAAATCTAAATGGCCTAATCTTTAAAAGCTCTGCCTTCAACTTTAGGAGAGAAACACAGAAATAAGTAACAGTGAGCTCATTAGTGTCTAATATTTCTTCTTCAAACAAGTTCCAGTATGTACATTTAGGTTTAATACACATTTACCTCAAGCCAGTCTTACAGTCTCATCTAAATGTATCATATAGATCTGTAATACTTGATGTTTATGAATATTATTTTCAAGCTTACCAAGAAGTCGCATTTAAGTTTTAAGAACATAGAAACAGTTTTTTACTGTTTTTTTAAAATTGTTTTTGTTTTGTTTTGTTGTGGTACTGGGGACTGAGCCTAAGGGCTTCCCACAGGGCTTGAACTTGCAATCTTCTTGCCTGGGCCTCCGACAGTGCTAGGATTAAAGACTTGTGCTGGTTGGCCCAGCTAAAGAATCAGTGTTGACAAATTGTATTCACGGTAGTTTGTAGATTTGTAGATTATGTTCATTATAAGTTGTGTGTTTTTAAAAGTTTGGAATGCTAGTAGATACTAGCTTAGAACAATGTATGGACCAGCATAATGATATTTCTGAGTCTCTGGAAACTTATAAAACTAATAGAATGGTGATTTAATTATATATAAAACAGAAGGCATGCGGAGACACTTACTATATAGATCTTACCATCAAGGAACTTACATTTAGTTTGAAAGACAAGATGTCAGAATGAAAAGTAATTTATTATAATCAGCCAACAATTTTCCCATAGGTCAGTGTAACTAGATCTTATTGCCTAGTAATTTGTAATGTGCTTCTTCACATGAAGATGAATGAAAAGTTGGGAGAGTTTGAAGAGACTTAAGGGAGGAAAGGAGCTTGATCTGGATAGTGACATTCAAGTCCAACGGCGATGGACATTCTAGGTGAGGGGACTAATATATACATCAACCTTAAAGGGCAAAAATACATCCTTTAGAAATACAATTAAGCAAATATTTCTCACTGGGAATAAGAATATAAAGCTGCAAATAAAAAGAATAGTGGGAAATACAGTATAAGAACACAAATTTTAGAGCACTTTACAATTTATATTTCTATGCAAATGTCACTGATCTTATTCCCTTAAAATGTAGAATATGTTATGGCTCTAGATAAAATAAAATGCATGATTTCAAAGGTGACATTACAGATCTTAATTTTTTTTTCTGATTTTAAAACCATAGTTTTGTAGGAGCTATATTGTCTGTTGAGGTGAAATTTGTTTAAATTTCAATATCATTTTCTGTTTTTGGTAGTTTTACTTAAACATGTTTTTTATTGTTCTTGATTTCTATCTGCCTATTTGAATTATACTTGTACAAACTTTACATTTTCAGAGAGAGGGTCAATAGAAGTTGGCAATGGTAATTTTTGGATGATGGAATACCAGTAGACTTTTGGGTTTATTCCTTGAACTATACTGTACTTTTGAAATGATGTATGCATCATTTTTTTCTAAAACAATAACAGCATTACTCTTAAAATTGAAAAATTTCATGCAACTACTGTTCTAAGGAATACATTCTGGAAACTGCTGATGTAGATCATTGTTTCTCAACCTTTTGGATGAACGCTATCTTTCATAATAATGTTTGATCTTGCCAACTTGGAAATTTTTTAAAAATCCAATTTTCATGTGGCATATAATGAAGTTTTAGTAAAAATGTCTTCAAAATGATTGTATTTTATTTTTAAATGATGACATAAAAGAAATTTGGGCTACTTACTAGTAGCTTTCTACAAATACATTGTAGCTATGGCTTTTAGTGTCAATTATAATGAAGTCCAGTTGAATATAATTGATATTACAGTTTATTTTATTAACATTACTTTGTTGAGATACAAGAAATATAGATGTACCTTTAAAGGATTAGGATTTACAAATTAAATGAATGGTTTTAAGAGACTCACTTTGAAGTAAATTTATTCACATCATATTTGTACTCTTCATTAACATATACGTCAACTGTTAATATATTTTCCTTATCACCCATTGACTGATTATGGGTATCCACCAGGCATTAGTGAACAAAATAAATTGGTAATACTATCATATAACCAAAAGTGCCCTTCTGAATTGCAGACAGGAATTACACCTGGAACATTTTATATGACTTTCTTATGCGCATCATTATTTTTATTTGCTTACATTCCCTGTCTCTCCAAATGCTCTGTTTTAAATGAGTAGTTAAAATAATTTTTATTTGCATTAAACACTGGCATTAAAAAGATGCCATAAACAGATTTAGCATCAACATCTTCCAGAAAAACTTTATAAACCTTGAGACTACTCTTTGGGAAATACCCAAATAGAAGCTGAGAAAGACCGTGGCATCCACATAATTCTTAAGACAAAGAGAACAGAGCAGAAAATTAGAGACTAGACTTTATGACTTGTTAAAAATTTAGGGGTAGAAGAAAACTGTAAAGTGGGCAGAACCAAGGACATTTTGCAGCCATATAGATCTGCATTAAATGTAGAAAAGGGAACAGGCAAACTGGGAGTCCAGAAGAGAACATCGGTGCGGTAGAAGGCTTGCAGGCAGGTGGTAGTACGCAGTGGAGGCAGTGCCATTCTGTGGCATGGAGAAGTCTGTGTCTTTTCTATTGGAAGTGACCCTTATGCTGTAAGAGTTGTGTGTTACTTTGTTTACTTTGTATGCCTCGGGCTTAGACAGAGTTTTCCTAGATTAGATGACAACCTATGATCTTGTTAGTGCAGGATATGTTGATTGCACATCAAAAGGTCCTGAAGTGACCATTTTGTAAGGTAATGATGGGTATTGAAGACCTGAAGGATGATAGCATCCACTAAAGGCCCTATGGCTGGAAGATGGTGGTAAATGAAGGCAACATGGATGTTAAATGATAATATATATATTTTAAATGGTGTGTATGTGTGAAAAAAATCACCTGTATTTGCCTGAGACGTCTCACAAGGTTGTGGCTCCCACTTCCCCAGTCTTCTGGCTCTTGTACTTGTAGCCACTTTGAGTAAATAATAATACTGGAAAATGCAAATTTAGATTATTTTGCACTATCTTAAATTGATTCCAACTAAAAATTTTAATTTTAAGAAAGTTATTGTATCAAGATGTACTGATGCTGATGTTTTTCTCATTTTTTTGAGGGAGGATCTTGCTTTGTAGTCCAAGCTAGTCCTGATCTCACTGCATAGCCCAGGCTGGCTTCAAGCCCTAATGTTTTTTAATAAATGAAAAAAGCATTTAGCATATAATTCAATGTATTATACATTTTAAAAATCAATGAAAAAATGATTAAAGTGTATGAACATATAATCCAGATAATCAAAATGCAATTCACTAAATAGTTATTTAATAAAAAGTATGCTGTGGTTGGAATCTAGATGGGGAAAGAGGCAATAGCCAGATTTCCAGTAGTTTTGTGTGCTGTGCTGGATCTTGGTTTTATCCTGCGAGTGATGGAACTCTACGGAAGTGTTGTCCACATTAAAGTAACATTACTTTTAGAAGTATAGTTTATGTATTTTAAGATAGGAAGAACAGTCCACAGGAAAATAAAATGAAATTGATATAAATAGAAAGTAGAGAAAATGGGCAGATTTAAGAATCATGAAAACTTAAAATTAGTAAAATAGTAGTTTAAAATACATGGAGGCTAGCGAAAATTCTATTTTCCTCATTTATGTGATTGTCTCAATGACAGACAGTTGATAAGAAATAAAGAAGTACATAGTAC
Organism: Ctenodactylus gundi; assembly: GCA_004027205.1. Classification (NCBI taxonomy): domain Eukaryota; kingdom Metazoa; phylum Chordata; class Mammalia; order Rodentia; family Ctenodactylidae; genus Ctenodactylus; species Ctenodactylus gundi. The sequence continues at coordinate 66,820 of PVKB01005116.1, read as the reverse complement.
ATGAATTTTATCCAAGCTTGAAAAGGTATTTAGAAAATAAATTCTAAATGCATTTTAAAAAATCACAATGAACTGGGGGCTCTAAATGTCACCTATGTCTCTAATTTAGATAATTTTTTAAAATAAGCTTGGAAGAGTAATGCTTTTTAATATATGTGTAGCAAAAGTAGGCATGGAAAAAGTATTTCCCTCAAATATGGTTGAAAATATTAAGACCAACCATTAGATTGAGCCTTGGTTAGAGTTTAAAATAAGATACATTCATTTTGCTTAAAGACTAGAAGGCATAGAGGTAAAACTGACATTTTGTATTAGGAAATACAGTTTTTGATTTAGAGATTCTGGTGAAGAAGGTTATGTCAGATACACAGATGTCTTGCTACATTAAAAACTCTGGCATTCATTTGTTACAGCATATGAGAATGCTGTTTCAGAAAGGCATATAAATAATTTCAAAAAACCATGTAATAAGAAAATGCATGCTTAAAATGAAGAATGTTTTTTACTTGGGCATTGCTACTTAACCTAAATTTGATAGAAAAATAATTCATAAAATTTTATTAGCATTCGAATTTGAATACTATCAAATAGATTATTACTTTGGATGAGAGAAAACCACACCAATTAGTGACACATCTATAAATTATATATAAATATATATATATATATAGAACAAGTTTACTATGTACTTTTATTTAATTTTAGTTTTTGATGAAACCATGAAGACATTGCTAAGGCTCAAAGTAAATTATTTAATCTTGGTAACAAGGAAATGAATATTATTATTATTAAGGTTACAACAAAGCCCTGAAATAAAATTCCATTTGGAAAATGTCAGTCTGGTTACATGCCAGAGGGATGAAATTAGAAGGACACATGATCCTTCTGAGCCTTACTTTTGAAAATGAGTAAAAGGAGATAGTATTTTACCATATAGAATGTTATCTTGCATAAATTACACTTTCATTTCTAAAGAATAAATGATATAATATAAATTGCTTTATTTAAAATATGAGCAAAAGTAGAAGCTACTGTTAATCTTTCCATTGTGAGTATGACTATGCCTTTTCTTAATACATTAAACTGGAAATGTGTCTTTTGCATTAAAATTCAGAAATGTCTTTGAGGATCTGAGTTAAGATATTATATAGTAGCAAGGTAGAAAGCTTTTGCAGGTTCAGACTATAGAGTAAACTACTAAAAAACTCCAATCATGTATAACCTCATTCTTTCCAATGGCAAAAATAAAATACATTTCTCTGTGACATAAATTGTGAGGCTGTTTTTGTTTTTGTTTTGAGACAGGGTCTCACTCTGTAGGTCAGGCTGGTCCTGAACTCACTATATAGCTCAGAATGGCTTCTAATTCCTGCCACAGCCTCCTGAGTAGTGGGATTACAAGCAAGTGCCACCACACTTGAATAATTTTTATGTGGTGCTAGAGGATCAAACTCAGGGACTTGAGCATACTAGACGAGCTCTGAAACCACTGAGGTTTCCAAACTGCAAATTGTGGATCTTATCAAAAACATTGTAACTCAGTAGTGTACATGCCTATAATTTCAGTTATCTGGTAGACCAAGACAAGAGGGTTGCATACTCCAGGCCAGCCTGGCCAATTAGTGAATCCCTGTCACAAAACCAAAACACATCAAACCAAAACAAACTCTTTGAACTGAAAGAAAATTATTTTTTAAAAAGAAAGAAAATAATCACGCAGATCACTGTATTTTTAATAATTTCATTTCCAATGCAGATATTAATATAAAAGCAATTCAATACTGCCAATATTCTTTGAACCTAAAGTACATTATGGAGCTGACTTGTACCTGTTTGAAAAATGACCTTCCGAGCTTGCTGTCTTTAGGGCCAGTAATTATATTTCTCTTTCTAAATCACTAAACCTGACAATTCTGATTTTCTGTTATTTACTGAATTCTGAAGATTATGTAGTTTCTTTTTAATTAAGTGAAGAACTACTACAAATCCACTTTATTTTTTGACATGAGTTAATAACTAATTCTTGCATATTTGAATCTGAGAATCCTATTTTGCTGTTTTGAAGTTTTTTGTGCTTAGTATGATTTAGCTAGAAGGATGTTTTAACTCTTTAGCCAGTTTGGTTTCCATGACATAAGATAGTTATCTGTTGGAAGTCAATGCAACGACACATTTTTAAGAATTAACTGCTGAATCTGCTTGATATACATAGCTGTTTTGAAAATTACCAGAAAGAAGTCACATAGCCTATGTGTAGCAGACTGGGTGTGGTCTAAAATGTCCTGAATTATTTTTTTCCTCTTTGGATGACACCAAAATAATTTCCTTCACCAACAAAGTATCTGGCACTTCTACATTTTCTTTTTCTTACGATTAACTAGTAGAGAAACATGTTTTTTGGGGAAAAAAAGAGCTACAACCCGGTCCAGTTTATACCAAAGGCAGGGATCAGTGACACATTAAAATACACAAATCTGTGTGTCTGAAGATTTATGATAAGCAAAATAGCAGTATCTAATTATCAGCATGTTCAGAAAATAAGTAAATCATAGTATACTAAATTGCTTGATCAATGTCTCTAATCTTTTAAGTAGAAGTTGAATTCTTTCTTCAGTCTTTTTATTTCTTTAATATCTATGATTTTACAAGCTTGTATCATTTTAACTATGTTAAGTTTAATGTAGTTAAACTAAGTAAGTAAAGTTTTTCTTTGTAATGTCTGACCTAGTCAAAGAAAGTGTGTTTGCTCAGTTCTTAGACAATGAGATTCTACTGATTCTGCTATGTGAGTTAAAAGTTATTATCTAGTTCCATACAACTATTTTATTCAACCTGTAACTCTTTGCTAGCTGAATTAAAAACAAATTTTCTGACATAAATCTTTAGGTTAGACATGCATATTTAATACTTTTAAGTATTTAAGCAATTATTGTTCTACTTTGATTTTGAATATGCTGAGAATCCTCCCAGAACATAAGGCCGTTATTTAGTGTTGTTTTAAGTAATTATTTACAGTACTACTTCACATCTGAGAACATCATCCATCTTTACCCTGCAAAAAACAAAGCTTTTCCATATTCATATTGGTAGTGTTATCACTCCTATATTGAATTATTGCTGCTCTCGGTGACATGAAGAACCATATTATTATATTTCTCAGGAGGTAGATCTATTCTCACTTTCCCTGTTATTTTTTTTCTAATTTTAATTGCCTTTTAGTTGTTGATCTCTTCTAATTTCTAACCTGTCCTCGATTATGGAATCAACAATATGTTTATTGACTGAAATAGTAGTCCCCGAAACTCACACATTTCTTTATACATGTAAGTATGTATTTACTGATGAGTAACAATGACTATGATTAAATCAATGCATCTGATTTAAAGTAAATATATGCCTTTTTGTGATAGCTGTATGCAGAACTCTTAATTTATAAAATTCTTTCTATATGCAATGCTAGTTTATCCAAAAATCAGCCTTTAAACAGTGAGCGTCACAAACCACTCACACAGAAAATAAAGAAGAGCATTATATACCTCTGAGATTCCTGAAAGTCCTTTTGTTCCATCAAACTACATACAGATCCTAGGTTATTGGAATCTACTTAATGTGTGTTTTTTCAGAAGCCTGAAATCCTCGTACACGTGTAAAGCTTCACTGTCCAGATGGGCCTGAGCTAAGTGCATGTTCTATCTAAATCAGTTTAGCCTTTACTGTAGAAAAGAGGCCCAGGAAGCTATAGCGCAGAACAGTAGACTTCATGTCAGAGATCCAGAGCAGCCCTAGAACAGAGATGAAACATAAGGCGGGGGCAAGACAACTGAGATGACCACTGAAGGGTGGCAGATTCTGGATGAATGCTTTTTAAGATTAGATACAACTGCTTTTTGAAGATATTTCTAAAGCACAGGAAAAAAATATACTTAAGTTTGGCATGTTGGTACACACCTGTTACTCCAGTTATTTGGGAGGTTAAGGCAGGAGGATCATATATTTGAAGCCAGCCTACACAACATAGCTAGATCTTGTCTCAAAATAGCAAATAAATAGGGGCTCGCGATGTAGCTAAGTGATAGAACATTTACGTAATAGGCACCAGGCTCTAGGTTCCATTGCATTGCAAAAAATAAAATTTAAAAATTCTTATTAAAAAAAATCCTTAATGAACTGGCAAAAAAAAGCCACTACATCTAGGAACTAATAAAAGATGTGCATCAAATCTAGATTTATTTTAAGGATTTCTGTTGAGTCCTGGAATATTTGAAACTTTCCGAGAAGTAAAGAATACTAATTTAAACTCAGTGTCCACCCAGGGTGGAGAAACAAATAGACTATCCCTACACAAAGCTGAGATGTGTACAGCCGAGTTACGAGAACAAATCAAGAAAAAAAATTGTTATGTTTTGGATTTGCAGTGTCCCCCAAAGCTGGTGTGTTGCAGTAGCACTCAGAGGTGTGGCCCCTAGAAGGACGTTGGACCATGAGGGCTCAACTCTTCCTATGTTGGATTTACAATTTTGTGGACTCTTGGCAAGTGGTGGAGGCTTAGGAGGCGGTGCTTTGTTGGAGGAAGTATGTCGTTGGGAAAGAACCCTTGGTCAGTATAATTTGTCCTCAGTCCCCCCTTTTTTGTTCTCTGCTTCCTGGCCACCCCAAGATGGGCAGCTCTGTTCTACCACTCACTCCCTACTCTGATGTTCTTACCCAACTCAGACCTAGGAACAGTGAAGCAAAGCAACTAACAACAGAAATCTCTAAAACCATGAGCCAAAATAAATCTTTCTTCTAAGTTGATTTGTTCAGGTATTTTGTCACAGGGACAGAAAGCTGACAGAACTTGCTGGTAGGACACTCAGGTGAGGAAAGTGGAAGTAAAAGAACTTCCTTTAAAATGTATAAGCACTAGTTAGGCTTCAGTGAGTCTGAGGGAAAAAACCTTCACTGAAGAATTTAGCCTACTAATGTTCATGTTAACTGCACCCAGGAAGCTTACATAAAGAAATAAAAATTATTTGTAAAATTCAACCTATATTCTACAAATAGAACCACAAGACAATGACCACTCCAGTAAAAAATCATATAACATCAAGGAAACAAGACATCAGCATCAGAATTAAACAAAACAAGAGGCCTGCAACATAGACCTTCAAAGCTATATTAAAGTTACCAGATAGCATATACAACCACATGTAATATAATTAAGATAGTAAAGTATTTTGAAAACATTAATGGAAGTTTTCAAAATAAGTAGAACATCTATAAATAATTTTATATTTAAAATTTAAAAAGTAAATTAACCAACAAAATGAACAGAGTAGAAGAGAAAATTTGCTAAGTAATTTCTGGATAAATTATCCAAAATATTGTCTGGGTGGGGGAGGGAATCTTGTGACAGAGAAGCTAATATTTGTGGAGAATGGGAGTATGGGAGGTCTGAAACATTTTTAATTAGAGTTCTGTAAGGATATTTTAAAACCAGTGGTAAAGTGATAGTACTCAAAAAGAATTCCCCTGAATTCTTAAGAGACATTAGATCTTGGATCAAGAAATCCAAGAAAAACCCAAGATTAAATCAAGAACGTCCCTTCATCAAAAACCATCATACTGTGAGAGATGTGGTAGAGTGCTTACCTAGCATGCACATGGTCCTGTGTTCTAGCCCCAGTTCAAAAAAAAAAAAAAATCGTAAAGAAAGTGAAAAGGTAAGTCCATGAGAGATACTTGGTCTGTATATACACAGCCTTCCTTCAGGATAGGTGTGTGCATTCACAGACAAAATCTACAGAATCCTTATAATACACATAAAATTTACAAAAATCTTATGATTTTAAATACACACATTCGATATAAATACAATGAATGTATACTGGTACATATATGTATAAATACACATTTTTCTTATAAATCAATAGAAAAACTAAACAGTGGAGAAATAGCCAAATTCAACTTTTTCTTGATGGAAGTTATTGTCTTATTCCAGAGAGTACCTTCACCTAGTAAATCAGGTTAAAAACTTATAAATTATCTTAAACATCTCTCCAAAATGCTTTAAGCATCATCTCTGCATACCTATATCCAATTGATCTCCAAGTCATCATGATTCTACTTCTAAGCTATTTATTTATTTAAGTAGCCCAGGCTGGACTCACTATGGAGCCCAGGCTGGCCTTGGACTCATAGCAATCCTCCTGCCTCAGCCTCCCAAGTGCTGGGATTACAGGCATGCACCACCACACCCATCATGTGGTGCTGGTGAACTGAACTGAGGGCCTACCGCTTGCAAGGCAAGCACATTAACCATTGTGCCACTGTGCCATTCCTCCAGCCCCTCTAAGCTATTGAAATGTTCCTTTTCTTCCAGTCCCACTGACACTAAATTGGGTCATTGTACCTCCTTCAGCCTAGGTCAGCAGAATTCCAACTGGACTCCCTTCTTTCTTTACTCAATCCTAGGAAGGCTTTTTTTTTTTTTTTTTTTTTGACACTCTTAGAAATGGTTGGCTTTTTCTACTCAGAACTTCCCAATAGTCTTTAGATTATAGCCATTTACTTTCATTTTTATCAAGTTATGCATATGTATAGTTTACCCAGTCACAATTAAAATCGCTGCTGCCACAGCCATTTAGATTCTTGTCATGAATTTTCTTAGGGGTTTCCAGTGACATGAAAAAAAAAAAAAGAGGTAGAGAAAGGCTTTCACTCTGTTTTAAAAACCTTTCTTAAGAATTCCCTTGGCTGTTTTTCTTGGCCTACTGCTGGAAGGGCCTGGAACACCTTTTCTCTTTTATAAATATTCTGCCTTGGGGACAAGTTAAATCCAATCTCATTAGTGTTGATAATATATCATATTAAAGTATATAACTGAGGACTTTATTACATACTTGACTTTATTACTACATTTTATTTGTTATTCTCGTCTTCAGTGAGTTCAAGGCTTTTAAAATGCTATCTGCAGTAATTGCTTGCTTGCTACGTTTTGTAATTTTTTTCTGAATACTACTTTATAATGTTTAGCACTATGGCTTAATCCAACACTATGAATTATAGATGCCTAAATGATATTATTATATTAAATGGTCTAGATCTTAAGTGACAACATAGATAAGAAAAGGAAAAAAATAATTTTCAAGTGGAGTATGAAATTTCTGGGAACATATACATTAGTATCTAAAATGCTCAGTGGTGCTATTTTCCTACACAATCCTTTATCTCTCCTCCAGATGCTTTCTGCTAGAAATCTTTTTTAGAAAATCTACTTGATATTGGGAATAATATGTTAAAGCAAGCTGACTTAGGGGTGCCAGAAAGGAACCCTCTGATAAGAAAAAAAAAAACAAAACAAAACAAACAAACAAACTTGAGAGCTGGAGTCCCAGTTTCTTTCTTAGTAAATTGACTTACTACCCCTTTTGGTTACCAAAATATAAACCTCAGTTCTTTCTCACCTTCATGGCCATTAAACCTAGTAGTTCTGCCTCTGAAATACCCCCTGGTACTGTATGTGGGATCCTTTGTAATTTGTGATCATGGAAATTAAAAACCAGAATAAGAAATGTGAGAACACTGGCAGCATTTTCTCTTTCTTTCTTTCTTTCTTTCTTTCTTTCTTTCTTTCTTTCTTTCTTTCTTTCTGTACTAGGGATTGAATTCAGCATTTAACACCAAGCCACGTTTTGTCTGTTTTATTTTTAAACATTCTCATAAAGTCACTAAGTTGCCCAGGCTAGTCTCAAACTTGCCATCATCCTGCTTTGGGCTTCCAGAACGCTGGAATTATAGGGGTGGACCACTATGCTGGGCACAAGCAAAGCTTTTAATTAAGAAGGAAGAGCAAATGGGGAAGGGACTTTAAGCTTGAGGAGAGGAAGAACTGAGATGCAGAGAAAATCAGAGTGACCCTTTAACAAAGAGGTCCTACTTTCTTAACTTGCTGTTGTGGGCTAGGGCTTACTTGATAATTTCTATTCTGGTTCTTAGAAGTGCATGCGGAAAAGTACTTAGGATTCGAAGGAGCAATTGTCCCTTTGAAATAATCGCTTCTGTGTACAGGGTGCAGTCTCTGTTCTTATTATAGGTCTATTGCTCTTATTCAGAAAAATGATCTGTGTTGATCATGGAATCTAAGGTGGCAATGCCTGGGGTCTCTAGTGCTGCCCCAGGGGTCTGGAACAGGATGTTGAAAATCTGGCAGTTAAATGTCTCTGAAGAGCTTACGAATTACCTGAGTTACTCTTCAGAAGGGGATGGGATGGGTTATGTAACTTTAAGACGAGTAAACCAGTTTTTAGACAGATTCTTAAATGATTCATAAGCCTACATGAAGAGCTGATCAGGAATCTGACCCAATGATTAAAGTAATAAGAAATATACAAAACGAAGGCGGAGGTGCCAGGCTTTATGCTGCTCTCTGTAACCCAGTTGGCATCTATTGGTCCAAGTGAGGTGTCAGTGCTTCTTAGCAATGAAACTGCAAAATCCCTGACAGCTTTAGCTGTTGAATTTGTCTTCTATTTTTACTTTTTTTTTTTTGACTCAGCTTTACGAAGCTCCTAACTGGTTTTGCAATTGCTCTAGACTCCCAGTGTACCATTAGATAATTTGATTATTTTTGTTTATTATGGAATTAAATCTATTTTTAAATTAGGGCTATTATGATCCTCAGTATTATTGTTAATGCTCTAGTGTAGAGCTTGAGAGTCCAGAAGAATTTGGTGCAAATTTTACCTTTGCTACTTCTGTGTGACTTGCTCTGGAAGGTTTCTTGTCTTTGCTAAGACTAATTTCCAATTCCACAAAATACTAATGACAATAAAAATGGTCATTTCTAGCTCCTAGAATTTTTGTGAGAATTAAATTAAGCATAAACTATGTAAAATGATCATCATATGGCAAGCACTTAAAGATGTCTTCTTGTCTCTTATAGGTGGTCAGCAGACACAGTTAATTCAAAAATGAACAAGTGGCAGATTCTACTTTATTTTGAGAAAAACAATCATTCAAGCTCAAACACATTCCTCTTTGACTATCTTTTATTTCAGAGGGACAGCAGAAAAACAAGGAAAGCTATTAAAGGGAGGTTAAAAAAATCGACAGCCTGAGTAAAATCATCGGGAAGATCAGTCCTAGGTCATTTTACTATCCCATCCCTTCAGACAGCATCTGAAAATTCTCTCCATGAAAACTGATTTTTGTAGTGATAATCCTGAAATACTTAAAGTATTTTCCAAATCATTAAGGAAATACATACCAGTTAGTATTTATTATTTACAATGTCCCAATAACAAGTAAGCTTGGCATTTTTTGTTCTGTTTTAGAGGTGAGGGATCTCAGATGCAGTGCATTTGGAGAAGCAGCTGAGATCACACCACCAGTAAGTGATAGAAGAGGTTGTACCAAAGCTCAGAAGCATTTGACTTTTCAAAGGTGGGAGGGTAAGATTACAGAGAATAGAAATGATAAAGAGTAGTCAAACCAAGAGCCAAATGGTAGGGACTATGATACAACCCTGAGAAAATAGAGAGTTTAGTGAAGATTGTAGTAATTCAGCTTCAAGTTGGGTGTTGGCTTAGGTTTAGTTTTTAGGATGAGCTAAAGTGTATGTAGCCTGAGTGGAGCGAAGCACAATTAGGTTAGGAAGTATCAGAACAAAATAATGTAGGAAAAACACAGAATCTATTTTAACTTCAGGTTCTTTTCAGTAAGGCACACATTTAACTTTACTTCTTCAAGTAGAGTAATGTAACCTTTTATCATATGCCATGTCTAATCATTATGGACAAATAGACTTTTCTTAGGAAAATTTAATTTAATTTAGACATTTAGAGTTAGAAGTAACTTTAAAAAGTTTGTCCTGAGAATTTGGGCACAGTGAAGGTTTCATAGCAAGCTCTTAAATCACTTTATTGCCTATCTCAAATTCACTATGCTTTTTCTACCCACACTTTGTTTCCAACAGGTGAGGTGAGGGAATGGAGGGTGGGAGGAAAGAATGCCTGCCATATGAGGTATCCTCTGTCTCCTTTTGAAGTATTAAGCAGACCCATTTCTGTGTAGATTTCAAGATGGCAGGGCTTCAGACAGAAAGGAGAAGCAAAGCCCGTGAACTTTATTTTAAGGTGCGCTCATAGAGCAGTATTTCCTTTGCTGGCTGTTAAAAGGTGCCTTCATCACGCTACGAAGGAATGTTCTCGGTACTGTGGGATTGTTGGCACAAGTCACGTGTGCTGCAGAGGCACCGTATCTCTCTACAGAGTTATGTCCTGTGAGTGTCAAACCAAACACGGAATAGGTTTCTGAGATATGATGTACAGAACCTGAAAAGAGAAGAGCATGAGCAAGAGCCAGAGCATGGAAAAAAAAAAGGGGGGGGGGGGAAGGAGCAGAAAAATCATTTTCTCTTTGATCCCAGTCTTGCTCTTATTATGGAAATCATACTGCTCATTGTTCTTTCTGCCTAGCAGATATGAGCTTTTTATTTATTTATTTATTTGGTAGACAGCTTGGCCAGAGATATAAAAGGAAAATAGTTTTCAAAGAAGTATTTGATTTTAAGAGGATTCTTGGAAGATCATTTAGCAAATGCCCTTAAGAATCTATGTAAAAAGATTTGGGAAATAATTTGTGTATTCTTTGACGTTTTTTCCCAGTGTCCTGGCTACAATGAGTGGATGTAGCTGCATTACTTTACACAATGGTAGCTGAGGCTTATTTTCATATGATATTGACAATCTCTCAGTTTTACGTGATGTGATGAGGGATGAAGGACAGGGAGAAGAGAAGTGAAGTCCATGTCATAACAACCTTCTTGGCCCTGAACCAATCACCTTAGATCTCACTGGAAAATTTGTGCAGTCTGCCAGTAAGAAAGAGGCAGAGGGGAGAACTTGAGGCCTTGAGAATAAATGTCTCCACTTGACATGTTTAGATGTGCTTCTACCCTGCCTGTGTGGTGAAAGAGGGCATTTTCCTTGCAAGGGGTAATGACAATAAAGTCTTATTTCTGTACTCTGTGCCTCTGTGCCCTTCCCTTGTTTAGACAAGTGAACTTCTTGGAGCTATTTCCTGCAATCACAGGGCCAATCTGGGATTTGCATGCCTGCTAGGAGGGGTCACTTCTGGATTTAAGGGGAGGCATGTCCACTTCAGTTTGTAGGTGTCCCTTCAGCCTGGGGAGGTCTAACTTCTCACAGAGCCATGAAAAGCCTGAGACATTTTACATTCAGAGATAATTAGGATGACACTGAAAAAAAAAAAAAAAAGGACTGCAGCTGATCCAGTGACTTGAGATGCGTGAACTAATCCTATGAGTGAGGAAGACAACGAGTGAGAAGAATTGCCTTTGTGGGGGCCAGAGTGTCCTGGGTTACTGGGGACTAGGAACTAGGAGTTTACAAGAAATCTCAAGCATGAGAGATTAACAGCTCCAGACAGCAGATCCAGGAGGAATTTGTAAGAAATCTCCAGTGCAAGAGATTGAGCACTCCAGGACGCAGGCCCAGAAACAAATGGCTAGAGAATGGATAAAAATTCTAAGCCTAAATTAGAATTAAGGAGCTGAGTACACAAGAAACTTCTGTTATGGAAAGTTGCATGTTTCAGGGATTCAAGTATATAAATGCACAGGGAAACTCAACTTACACACAAAGAAACAAGATCTGCTCTTGGCTGGGTTGCCTCTTTATGAATTAGAGCCAGCAGTGGGGAACCCCCAGTGGAAAGCTATCCCTGGGAAGCCCAATCTTCATTTTGTCTAATTTTGTTTTTAGAACCTTTAAAGGCATTTAGTCACAACCATTCTTCTTGTGCACAAAGCTAGAAGCCTTAGGCAATGAGATAAACACTAATAAATGGCAGTGTACTTTAATTGGAACCTAAAAGTGTCGGAAAATAGCAAAGCTTGGATAATACATTTTATGTGGGCTTTTTATTTGTTTGTTTGTCTAAGTGTTATTCTGTGTTTATTGCACTTGGCTTTGGGCACAGGAGCACAGAGTACTTCTGGAAAAGGCCCTTTCATAGAAAAAAAAAGAAAGAACTAAAGTTACATAAATATAAGTGAGCCTGTTTGTGGAGTATAATGTTTTTGAGGTTAAAAGATCTAAAATTATTATTTAATTCTTATATTTATATAAGGTGCAATGAATCTTATAGATATATTAAATATAAGGTTACATGATAGTAATTATAATGCTGAATCATAGATTCTAAACTTTACTTCAAAGGTAAAAGACAAAATTGGTCATATGGCAGGATGTATAAATGTTATTTCAAAGCCATAATTGTATTCTTGAGAAAACTATTCTCTCGCAAAAATATTTGAAACAATACTGTGCTTAAATGATTTGGGTTTTTGCAGGGAACAATTGAATTAAAATGCTGAAGGTTTTTTTCAAAGTTAGATCTCCAATGTTGATATCTATTTGACTGGCAAAAACCATTGGAGACAGTTGTCCTCATATAGTGAAGTAGATATCGATTCTTCTACACTGTATGGGGGGGGGGGTCATTGTTCTGTTAGACACACAAAGTCTAAAGGTGTAACTAAGCCACGGTCCTTAATCTAGGAAAAATGAGTTATGTACTTTACTACCTACATTAGTTAAACTGACTCTGTCTTCTTGGCTGTTTTGCTTCTGCTTATGTTCAGCATATTAAAAATTAAAAGTTATATTTTCCCAAGAGTGAGGAAGTAGAGCAGTTTGTAGGTACCACACCTTTTCCTTCCTGAAAGCAAGAAATAAATAAATGCTAGAAGAAAAAAAGAGGAAAATGAATAAATCAAACAAAAGGTGTGCAAATACTGGAGATAAGATGGAAATTTGAAACTTTTGATTAAAATCATCCTCCTTAGATAGCTGTCCTTAGAGTCACAAAAATCTCTAGGAGAGACTTGGGACTTTCTTCCATTTTATGTTCCTTAAGGCTAAGATATCTTCCCTTGAGTCCACAGCACATCCCTTCTGCCTGGTAATTGGTGCTGATCATGACCTAGGAGGATGTATGCTAGGTCTGCCCTTCCTTGCTCACTTAACTTCCTGTTTGTCAGGCTCTATCAGCTCACTTGCAACTGGACCTCTGCCGTGTGCTTCCACCATGGCCAGACACTCATGAATGGACTGACAACTTCTGAAACTGTGAGTTAAAATAAATAGTAAGTTATAGATGTTGAGCGTTCTGTCCCAGTAATGAAAAAGTAACTAACACAGAAATTGGTACTACAGAACTGGGTTTGTTGATGTCACTTTACCTGAAAATTTGGTTAAGAAACACTTGAAACTGGTTTGTGGGAGAAATTTTGGAGATGTTGTGATGCTGAGCTGAGCTTGGTGGGAAATTCTGTGAGAGATCAGAAGAACAGAATGTTTTTTTTAAAAAGGTGAGCCTCAAGAAGTTTCAGATGTGAAGAGAACCTTGTGAGAAATGAGAAATTATTCTAGGAACCATGTATGCTATGCTCTAGCAAAAAGAAGTATGTTGCATTTTACCCTGACACTGGAACTTTGCCTGAAACTCAACTGAGATTAAGAGTGGTGATTCCTTAATCTGACAGAAGAACATTTAAGGTAGTCCGATGTTCATGTTGTCACATGGCTGTTGTTTGTCGCTTATAGCCAGCTCTATGCTGGCAAGTGGAGAGAAAATGGCAGAAAAAAAAAAAAGACAAGTACTTGCAGTCAGAACTCTAGAAAAGGTGCCTTGAGGGCATCTCAAAAGTCAGCAAAACCCCACTCTTTGCTGAGCTGAAGATGGAAAGGCAAGGATGGGCCATTGCTCTTAGAATAGTACCCCAGGGAAAGCTTTGGGGCCAAGAAAAGAAGACTTTGTGAGAGTTTAGCTGCCTAGAGTTCAACTATCTAGGTACTTTGAAGCTCCTGCAGCTGAAGGCCAAGAAGGTAAGGCTACAGTTTTCATGGCAGAACTTGGTGTCAGTCATCCATATGGAGCTGGTTTTACAGGCATACAAAATGCGAGAGTTATGAAATCATGGAGGCTTTCAGGCACATTTCAAAAGAAGGCCTTGAGTGCTAGGCAGAGTGCCTCAGGGAAAGCAATGCATGAAGTTCTAAGGGAGAAGCCCTGGGGATAATGGAAACCACAGAGATTTGTACATGTTAAAAACATGGATTGTCTGCTGAGGAAAACTGCAGACTGTAAGTGGAGACAGCTCCAGAGAGGAGCGTTAGTGATAGTCAGAGACAGTGTCATTTGGAGCTCACATCTGTCTACAGACACATGGTATACTGGACAAGGAACTAATTGCAGGATTTGGTGCTTGCCCTGCTGGTTTTCATGCTTGCTTTGGTCTGATTGCTTTCTGTCTTCTGTTGCTCTCACTTAGAATAGAAATCTTTACCATATGCCATTGTATGTTGAAAGTGTTCAACTTTTCTGTAATTTTCACAGGGATTTACAACTAGGGATTTACTTTAAATCTTTACCTAATTTTTTATTTATTTATTTTTTTAAGCAGTGGTGAAACTGTTAAGAGTTTGGTAACTGTTAAAAAGGACTAAGTACATTTTGCATGAGGAGATGAACATTAATCTTTTGGCAGCCAAGTGCAAAATGTTATGGTTCATATCTTAAATGTCTCCTAAAATCTGTAAATTATAAATTGCATACGTTTGTAGGAGGTGGAGGCTCGTTGGAAGGGCTGAATCACTGAGATTTGACTTAAAAGGGCATAAGAATTGAGAAAAGTACTTGCAACAGGTCCCAGAGATAGAGACTGACAATAGGGAAATAAATGCCTGGCTGGAATGGATAAAATATTATGTTCATATCTCTAATAAGAACAAGTATTATGCATGCACAACAGGAAGGTTGGAAACTCAAATTGTCCCTGTTTCTTTTGGATGGACCTTAGACTCTTTGGACATGGAATACATGATATCCTTCTTTCAGAATGGCATAACCTGGGACAATAATTTCTGTTGGACAGTTACTGCTGTTCCTAGCTGTCAAGGGACTGAGACAGAAGCCCCCAAGAGTCATCAGACCCTCACTTCCTGACATTAACTATACCTCATGCCTCTCTAGGTAGAAGGAAAAGTTAAAGTTCATGGGAAACGTGTCTCACTGTTATGAAGGCTGGTGCTTTGAGGGATGAAGCAACTAATTTACGCTGGCTGTAGCCCAAGTGGACATCTGATGGTATTGTGGGGATCATTGTTTGAAATCCTCCCAGCCAACTGGAGTGGACCCTGTACTTTGGTCCAATTGGCTATCTGTTTCACTCTGACATACCAGTCCCCTCAGTCTTTCTGAGCCTCAACTATATTTTGGGCTAAGAAAAAAATTACAGCTCCTGGTGAAACTTTTGACCCCTACATACAAGGAACACTGTCAAGGACGTGAAGGTCTCTCCACGGGTTCTTTATGGATTTAGTACCAGACTAAATGCAGCAACTAGGATGGTATGGAAAAACAGTCTAGATTTAGAAATGATATTAGTACCAGTAGCCTACAGGGATTGGTTAACTTTGGCTATTGAATTATTCAGGCTAAAACTCTGAATATCAATGATTCATTCACTGACTGGTTAATTTAACTTTCCTCACTGTAGTGATTGGAGTGTTGGTGGCCTTGGATTATGGCACTATTTCCATGTCCAGGGCTTAGCCCAAACAATTTATAAGGATGATCCTAAAGTTAATAAATACCTTTGTCATGCCAACAAAACAACCTATCTGTGACTACTCAGTCCCGATCAGACCTTGATGAGGAGAGTTGCTATCTGTTAAAGGGATTTGAGAGGTGACTAGATCTTAAGAGCAATAAATGAAAACACGCTAGATTGTTTAAAAAAAAAAAGAGCGGGGAATTGTGAACAACACCTAAAGGTAGCAGTGGCACACTTTCATAAGATATTAGTGATCTTTCCATTTTACTGGGTTTATCCTGGACACATAGGGAGGGACAAAGAAGAAGGGGTGGAGAAGTAAAGGCCACACCTGTTTGTCCCTGAACCAGTCACCTTAAATCTTGTTAGAAAGTTTGTATACTTTGCCAATGAGAAAGAAGCAGAGAGAGGAACTTGTGGCTCCAGGTATAAATGTTACCAACTGCTGTGTTTAAGTGTGCTGCTACTCTGCCTGTGTGGTAGGAGAGGGTGGGGATGTCCCTACTGACCTTGCAAGGGGTAATAATAAAGCCTCATATTTCTGTATTCCATGCCTTCATATCCTTCCCTTATTTGGACAGGTGACTCCCGTTGGCCCCATTTACCACATTTCCATTCTCATTTTGTAAATTGATGTCTAATTCAAGTCATTTAATTCAGAGAAATTGGCCTTCTGGTATTTACAAGTATTTAACAGCAAAATACTGTTACTAGAAAGTCTATCTTGACAAAATAAAATTCCCAAATTGTTATTATCATATAGTTAAAAATTTATAGAGTTCTAGAGCAAAGGTTTCAAAAACAATTCTTAAAGCCTTTGTTAATTGGGAAAGATTTAAATAAATCTTCCACTCCTGCAGTATGAGAGAAAATTGAGATATTCTATACTTATATTACTCCCCCAAAACTTCTGACAGCAGGGTTATTTGCTTTACTATACCTTTGCCTTGTTTTTGTATTTTGCACATATATCCTAGAATTGTTTAAAGTATTATGTCAACCTGAAAACATAAAAAATGTCCAGCTAATCCACAGGGCAGAGCTTTGAGTGTGAGTAATTGACTTACGGGCTAGAAAACTGATGAAAGAAGACCTTCCCCATATGTCTCCACCCAAGCAATAGACTGAATTAAAAGGAATAAAGAAAAGGCTCATACAGCTTCTTTTGGGAAAGTTCCAGCCTTTGTTATCAGTCCTAGATCTTGGCCTTAAACATAGACTTTCCTATCTTTTCAGGTAACTGCTGGACAGTGATCTGATGTCTAATAAGGATTTGCTCCAGTATTCATGTCTTTGCCTTCCCATTTTAACATGGGCTTGTGGTGTAGACTTGCACCAACTGTCCTACAGTGCATATCCAGAACTCTGATCTCAGACTGGTGGTTTTCCATATTCTCATCTGAGTAGCTATTGGATTTTATACGTACAGGTGGTCATTTTGGGCTCTCTGTTCAGACTTTGTAAGCCAGCCTAATAAATCCCCTCATGTATATAATTGCGATTAAATCTATTTTTCTAAGAACCCAAATACATATTGCTAAATAAATGAACAGCTAATCTTTAGCAATTGAGATATTTGATTAGTATAGATGTTATACCGAAAAAGGAATTGCATACTGCTGCAATATTTTTTGGGACTTAACCTTTCGCAAATGCTTTTGGTTAACAAGCAGAACTTTGAAGCTAATAAGTAATTGCTATCCAAACCCTTGCTAGTTCTCATAGAAGTCTCTTGGGCTTCATTCATCAAGTAGACATCTATTGTGTGCCAGGCAAAACTCAAAGCACTGATGATGCAATCAGAATATAATGGGCATATCCTTATCACTAACTATAAATTGTCTGAACTCCTAGACTCTTTAGGCAATATTCTATTCAGTAATAATTTAAGAGAACCAAAGGAAAACTTCCTTTGCATAAAGCTA
Organism: Ctenodactylus gundi; assembly: GCA_004027205.1. NCBI lineage: Eukaryota > Metazoa > Chordata > Mammalia > Rodentia > Ctenodactylidae > Ctenodactylus > Ctenodactylus gundi. The sequence goes on along the minus strand of PVKB01005116.1, from coordinate 49,273 downwards.
GATGGTTTCCAGAATTATTGTAATTCTCGCAATAGAGAATTTTGGAATTAAAAAAGACTTGTGAAATATTTCCTTTTGAGTCAAGAGTCCATTTAAAAAATCAATAGTAGTTCTAGGTAAATCAGACTTCCCAGTTTATTCATAGTATGATAGAATCATTTTCACAGATCTGCAACAGCAGCACTTGTAAGGCAAGCATAAAACAAAAAAGTAATTTCAAAATTTTGCTCATTTCTAAAATGATTTTCTGTCATAACTCTAGAAAACCAGCACCCTGAATTTTGTAAATTATCATTAGGCAACTCTGGCATAATTTATGTTAAGAGATTTTATCCTGTTTATGTACCCTGGAATTTGCCAAATTTAGTAATGTGATATTCCATATTTAACAAATCTATAGAGCAATAAATAAGGACATGTGCTTACTGGGAAGTGCTGTGTGTTTAAATTTTTTTTTTTTTGTGTGGCATTCCTAAAATGTAGGGGACTTCCAACTCAAATTCTGCGATATTAGGCAGCAAGTTGCACTCTGAACCAAACCAGATGGCGATCAGCTCTATTTCTATTATCAACTCAGTACAGCGATGGTTACCAGACCTTACTTGCAATGTGAACATTTGGAACAGATTAGCAGCAGTTAGGCTGAAATGAGAAACCTTCGTTTTACTAAAAGGTTCAGAACATATCATATTGTAAAATCAGAAAGACTAGTAAGAAAAATTGTGGGGAAATAGTTCACTTCTACCTTGTTTTCTCCTTGCAGGATGTCTTGTTTCCCTTTTGTAAATTCCTTTTTCAGTGGAATTTTAATGTGGGGTTATTGGGAGGATTAGGGTTTATATTTGCCTATGAGCCTCCTGAAGGGCCTCCAATCCATACCTTGTTGTTGAATTTATCTCTTTGTAGCTATGATCGGTCTAGGTCTCGGGTGAACAAGGGGAATTGTTTGCACTGTTGATGGTTTTTTTCTTTGTTTGTTTTTGCCAGTGTGTATGCGTACTACCTACCTACTGCTTCAGTTAGGCATTTCACCAACTCGCTTAAATTCATGAGCCATCTGAGCTGCCTTGACTTAGCCAGTGGATTTGAGTGTGTTTTGCTAAATACTATGCCTTGTCTATGCCATATGCTGTCTATGTTTAATAATCTTGTCTATTTAGATTTTGATCAAGATGTATTCATTGTATACATAGTGGCTGAGTGTGTTATCTGAACACGTACATACAGTGGGCACTTGTCAAATCAAAATAGTTACCATTTCAGTTTTTATGTTTGAAATACTAAGGCTTCTTTCTTCTAGATCTTCCAAAAGTATAGAATAGGTTAGTCTAAACTACAATCATCTCCCTGAGCTATGGAACATGAGAACATGAGAACATAGCCCTATCTATTATAGCATGATTTACACTAACTAAGATACAAAACCAAGTGAGGCACCCATGGATGGATGGACCAAGATATGTGGTAAATATTCACAATAGAATATTATTTACCCATAAGTAGAATTTATGAGTGGGTGTTATTTGTAGCAAAAATGGATGGAATCAAAGGCTGTTATGGTAAATGGACTAAGTCAGTCACAGAATGAAAAATACCATAAATTTATTTTTCATAAGTGGAAGCTAAAAAATACTTGAATGTAGAATAGTGTAAACTGGAAGATAGAAGAGTAAAGGGAGATTGTAGATAAAAATAAGCCAGGTAATGGGTAATGACCATTTCTTTTGGGCATCATTGCTCAAATTCATTCCTAGAGCCTTATAGACATTGACTAGAGCAAGGTGTGTCCTTTACTTCTAGTTTAATAAACAGGTAAAATCAAATAAGATGACATGAAAGACAGGACTTCCCACAGGTATAGCTCTCAGGAGGTAATAATAAAATAGACATATAAGTTAAGTTCACCTCCTTTCTTACAGCATGAAATAAATGGAGACCCAGAGAAGTTAAAGGATATTTCTAAAAACACTTAGTTGGTATGAATCATAGATGTGAAAAGGTTGTGAATGGTACTCATATCTCAACATTCTTTTATGATCATAATTCTGAGTTAGGTACAAAAAGTAGACTGTCTGTTTTCTCTGCCAAAGGGCGAAAGCCCTGCCTTGGTCTGGGAAGTTGGCTTGTCTCTTAGCGAAGTTACTCAGAGAGGGGGCCAGTGGCCTGTGTTTGCTTTTGTTTGTTCTAGACAAGACCTCAATTCAAGAGTAATTGAAAAGCCTTCAGTCTATTTCTTGGTGTGATAAGAAATATAAAAATGTTTTTTTGGTCATAAATTTTTGGCACCATGTGTACTCTACTGAGACAGAATGACAGCAATATTTAATTCCTGGTGGGTAAGAATACTTGACCTGTGGTCCATCAACTGAACATGGGGGTGCAGCAGTTAGGAGTGCAAATAGCTAAGGTAGGAGAGGAGAGTGATACGATGATAGATAAGGAAAGAAGGACAAGGAGAAAAGAGGGGGACGAGGACCAGGCATGTGGCAATCATTACAAGGTGCTAGCTCTTTTTCTTAAAGGCAGAAGAAGCAGTTTTATGTATTTGTAACTGGGAATAGGTGAAAAGATTTTCATTTTGAAATCATATGGCTATGGTTTGTAGGAAGAATACTTAGATGAAAACCATGTGGGAAGTAATTTCAATAGACAAAATGAATGGAGTAGGCCTAGAAGTCCTTTTCTATATGTATCTGTATCTACCTAGATCCTATTTATTTATTTATTCATTCATTCATTCATTCATTTATTGAGTCTAGGCCTTACTTTGTAGTCCAGATTGGTCCTGAACACACTTTATAGCCCAGGCTGGCCTTGAAGGCATGGCAAGTCTCCTGCCTCTACCTTCCAAGTTCTGGGATTACCAGTGTGTGTCACCGTGCCTGGTTTATGTGGTGCTGGGGAATCAAACCCAGGGCTTTGCACTTGATAGGCAAACATTTTAATGGCTGAGCTGCACCCTAAACTCATTGTATTATATCTATGTTGTATACACTGTTTATAAGTTACTTTTTTAAAAAAATGCATGCCTAGTTTAACTTATTTTTACCTTGGAATGTTTTTCTGTATTAACTTTAATGGCCATATAGTATTTCATGTGGAAATATCATAGCTTATCAAATCATCTCATATTGATGGACATTTGAGTTTTTAAAATTTCAGTAAATACCACTGTACTTATTATTTCCCCCCATTTTATTGATATGTATAAGTGCAAAATTTAAGGTTTACAATGAAGTTGAGCATTCTGTGCACCTACGTATCTTGTCAACTTATTGTTGATATCATTGTAACTACATCTTTACTCCCACCTGTGACTTTCATCAAGGTGAATTCCTAGAACTAGAATTTCGAAGAGTAATGGAAGATCTTACATTTTTCTGGGTATTACCACATTGAACATGGAGAAATTCAAATTTCTTTTGCTGGATAGCTGCATGACATCAAAGCAAGATCTCTGCATAGTGTGTGTCCCGCCCTCTGAATTTGCTAGGTCTGCTACCTTCTTCTGCCATAAAGAGCCTTGCAAGCAATAGATGGATGTATACTTCAAGTTTCTTCACTATATGTTTCCTCAGAAACAAATGAACAAACAAATAAACTGAAAAGTTTTCCCAGATTCAGCCGAAAAAAAAAAAAAAAAGGCAGCCAAGTACAACTGTAACCAAGTCGTCAAATAGGTGGCTCGTGTCTTAAGTTTTGAGGCTTCTCAGGCCCCATTTAATATGTCCTGTCTCTGTCACTCTACCTGAAGCATAGCAAGATCACCAGGGTGGTGTCTCACGAGGCAAGGGTATTTTGTCTGTCAAAGCTTCATCAACCAACACTACAGGGAGAGGGAGAGGGAGAGACAGGGAGAGTGAAAATTTTTTTTAGAATTTCATTTTCTAATGGAGATTTTTGTAAAGGAAAACACCTGTATGAACCAAAGTAAAGATTATTATACACTGGAATAATGGACAGGATTTTTGATAATGAGCCATTGGAGCCATTTTGGAAAGATCTTTTTACGGTGTATATTTTGGAGGTATACAAATGCTGGATACTTCCCAGCATCTCTCATGTCATACCTTACAAGCTAAGGACAACTGAATAGAAGTTACTTCTCCTTTTTCTCCTGATGAAATTGGATTATTGTTGTTGTTGTTGTTGTTATACCTTCAGCCTTTTAATGTTTTTTTTTTTTTTTTTAATTTGTGATTATCCAAAGGCCAAATTCTGTGGACTCTTCAGATTCCGCTTGGCTTGACAATTCTTAGGTAATGACTTTTCCTCTTGAAACCATCTCTCCTTGAATTCAGCATGTCATTTCTTGGCTTTCCTTCTCTCTTCTCCCAATATTTGTCTAAGCAGTATGCCTCATTCGCTCTTCCTCTTCTTCCCACCAGAATGGTGCGTATGCTGATAGAACAGGCAAGGTCACCTCTGCTCTGTTTGGAAGCGTCTTCTTGGTCGTTTTCTTTCCACACTTTTGTCATTAGCTATCATCTCTATGCTCATCCCGCCTCACCTGCTCCTCCTCGCTCTGGAGTACCAGCAAGCCTCCGAGCATCATAATTTATGCCCCTTTAATGTGTAAATATATCAAGCCAAACTTAAACATTTTATTTTTTATTTACATATTTTCTTACAGTTTTATTTTATAAACACATCAGTTTCAAATCCTATACCACAGTAGAAACATGGAGTTTGGGGAATCAGTGAGCATGTATGCCCGCCCCTTTTTCAGAGGTTCACCCTTTTCCTAGCTGACCATTGCCTCTCTTTCTACTCTGTCATTCATGTTCAGGTCTTTATGTCATTATTTTTGTGTGTTTCATATGAGGGACACCTGTCTGTAGTCTGTCTTTTGTGCTTGGTCTGTTTCACTGAGACTTACTGATTCAGAGTGGCATTATTTTTGCTCAAAGGCTTTATATCTGTCTTTCTTTATGGATGCATAGTATTCCATTGTATATGAGTACCACATCTTCTTTAGGAAAAATTCCTCTCTTGATGGATAGGTAGCTTGTTTCCAGGATTTGGTTATTATGACTTGTGCTTTTATAAGCATGGATATGCATGTGTCTTTTTGGTATGTTGACTTTATTTCTTTTGGGAACATGCCTAGTAGAACAGTAGCTAAATCAAATAGAATTTCTATTTTCAGCTTTCTAAGGAATCTCCAGACTGCTTTCCATAATGGTCGTACCAGATTGCACACTCACCAACAGTAGACTAGAGTTCTTTTTTTTCTGCACCCTCGTAAACAACTGTTTTTTTTTGAGTTCTTGATGTAGGCCATTTCCACTGGGGTGAGGTGAAACCTCAACTTTGTTTTTATTTGCATTTCTCTGATGGCCAATGAGAAGAACACTTTCTCATATGCTTATTGGCAATTTATATTTCTTACTCTGAGAAGCTTTTCATTCCAGCTGCCCATTTCTTGATGGAATCATTTATTTCAGGGGGTTTTATGCTTTTATTACGCTCTTTGTATATGCTAGCTATTGATCCTTTGAAGTGTTACTGATGAATATATCTTTTTCCACTCTGTGGGTTGTCTCTTCAGCTTGTTGATTGTTTCTTTTGCTTTGCAGAACATTTTTAGTTTAATGCAGCCCAATTTGTTGATTCTTGCTAAGATTTCTTGTGTAGTTGGTGATCTATCCACAAAGTCCTTTTCTGTCCCCATGTCTTCTAGGATTTTACCTATTTTGTCTTCCAGTAAGTTTAATGTTTCTGTTATGATGTCCAGTTCTTTGATCCATTTTGATCTGATTTTAGTGTGTGGTGACAGATATGGGTCTAATTTTATTCTCATGCATGCAGAGATCCAGTCTTCCTAGCAGCATTTGTTGAAGATGCTGTCTCTTCTCCAGTGGATTTTTTTGGACCCTTCATCAAAGATCAGGTGAATAAATTTGGATTTGTTTCAGTATCCTCAATTCTCTTCCACTGGTCCTTCTGTCTGTTCTTATAGCAGTACCATGTGGAAATTATCACAGTTGCTTTGAAGTATTTTTTGAAGTCTGGGATTGTGATTCCTCCAGCTTTGCCCTTGTTACTTAGAATTGCTTTAGAGATTCTGGCTCTTTTTGGTTTCATATAGATTTTAAGGTTATTTTTTTCTTGCGTTTTCTATCTTAAATAGTGAACTCACCATTTCTTCAACAGCTTGTCCCTCTTAAAGTTGCTAGAAAATTTATGCTTACCCTTGAACTCTCACTTCTACATTGAGATGGCCACCAGACTCGTTTTGTTTGTTCAGTAGCTTCTCTCATCCCTCAGTGTTCACATTTAATTCAGACCTTCGCCTCCCCATCCACTTACAGAAGTCCACTAACTAGAGGCAGAATTCTTCAATCATTTTTTTAGACAATAATGCCTTTGTTGTATTGCTACAAGGTATGATCAAAAGCTTCTTCAATTGAAGTTATAATGGTGTTCTGTGCTTATGGAATAAAATCTCTCCATCCTTTTTTCCTTCTTTCCTTCCTTCCTGCTTTCTTTTTTACCTTCTTTCCTTCCTACTTTCCTTCTTCCTTTTTTCCTTCTATTAGTGTAATGAATGAATGGATGTCATAAGACTTACAGTAGATAAATATTACATATCTTATTGGTGAATAAAAACCAGTAGTAGTCTTTAATTATTGTCTATTCAGTGATGTAATTAAAACTTAATTTAATGGGTGTATTTTCTCCTCCCCACTATCTCATTGCTCACCCTGTCATTGCTACCTTCTTAAAAAATACTTGCTATTTTAGCTATTCACATATAGGATACATTCTGCTAATGTATGATGCTCAACTATTCTGTGTCAATCTTTCAACCTCCTATCACCACATTAGAATGGATTTGGGCCTGGAACACTTCCTTATCAAGAGAAAAATGATCTTCACAGCCATGTGCTAGTCTTGTGGCCTTATGTAGAAGATTTTCTGTGTTATTGTTTACTTTGTTTTGCATAAACAGGAATGTTGTATGTATTGCGCCTGCTTATTAAGAGACCATTCATGGATATCTTACATTCCTGTATATTTTGCAAACTAAAGTGCTCAGCACTCGGTATTAGATGATCTTTTCCAGGATATTTATGTGAAGAGCCTTACAAGTGAAGATATTATCTCCTTTGAGAGCAAAAAAACAGCGTGTTTACTGATTATTACAAAATAAGACAGGCTCCCAGCCAGCACTGCAGAAAATACTTAAAGGAAACTTGGAAAGCAAAAGGGAGGCTAATGACACCAAAAATCCCAGAAAAAAAGAGACAATAGATATAGGAGAATGAGCTCAGAAGAAAGTAAGTGTAGTAAATAATGCTTAAAAACTATAATAGCAAGACATAACAAATATAACTCCATAATTACTCTGAACATGAATGGTCTCGACTTACCTAGTAAAAGACATAGATTGGTTGACTGGATCAAAAAACAGAAACCCACAATTTGCTGCTTACAAAAGACACACTTCACCCACAAGGAAACTCATAGACTGAAAATAAAAGGTTGGATTTCAATATCTCATGCAAGAGGACCCAGGAAATAAGAAGGGCTAGCTATCGTAGTCTCAGACTCATCAGATTTCAAAACAAAACAGATTAGGAGAGACAAAGATGGTCACTATATACTGGTTAAGAGAACAATGGAACAAGAAGAATTCACAATTATCAATATTTATGCTCCCAACTCTGGAGCACCCAATTATGTAAACTAAAAACTATTAGAATTATTCTGAAAACAGTCATACATAGACATTGACAAAAAATAGATTCTTACAGTCTCTTACTAATAGAATGTGTGGACCTCATGACTTCTATCTATATACCTCTCAAACTCTAGAGTCAGATTGGACAGCAACGCCCTCATTTCCTGTTCTACATTGATTCTCAACATGTACTTGCTTTTCATTCAGCAGCCCTAAAACTCAGCATGGAAATGATATGACATTCCAAAAAATGTAGCATAATCTATTGTTAAATATGTAATTTACCTTGAGCTAGTAGTTCACAGAGTGACTGACACATTTCAAGCTTTGCTGTATTTCCCTCAACACTTTAAATATCATGTAGCACCCCTGTGCAAGTGCTGCGATGTTCTGGGGTACTTCCATGCACATTTTGAGAATCATGGGCTCATTGGCCTAGTTTATTGACACTTAGGATGTGTATACATCATTTATTTACATCAGTCTGGTGGGTAATGTTATGATTCTCAAGTTGGATAAGAAAAAACTGGAGGTATAAATTCTACCCTAAACCTCCTAGTTAGCAGTTACTAGAAGAGAGTATTGAACCCAAAGCCCTTGGCTCAAAATTCTCTTGCATCATGCCATGTGTCAGGAGATTTGGAGGATTAAGGTTTTCACAGCTTCCTGTCCCCATGCCTGTTTCTGAGTTTCAAGCAACATTGAAATGACTATTCTTTAAAACATGTGGAAGTGCTTGAAACTCATGGAAGTGATTTTAAGTTATGTCTACTTACTTAGCTCTAAGGCACACCTGCTAGAAAATAAACTTTCTTGAGAAGAGATGAAAGAACTTTACAATGGCCTTAAAATGGCCCCAAGACAGACTCTTTAAGCTTTGAAATCAAGATAGTAAATTTTGAATTAACTTGTAATTATTTTACTGCTAATTTTTAATATGACATTTAGTAAGAACCACGTATCACTTTTCTCCAGCTGTCAGGACAGTCCCTATAAACGAAACCTTCTTCACCAGCTGTTGCCTAATTCAGTATGGTCCCAGTTGGAAGGCTTCCAACTTTTCCTGCACATAATTTCTAAGTCTCAACAGACTCATGCAGAAATGACTATAACTATAATCTTTCATGTTACTCATAGCTCTATTTAATTATCTGAAATATGACCTGATAAATAGTGTAATCAGAAGAATTCCACTTTAACGCTAACTACTTCCACGTCACTTTTCTGCTCTCATCTAATTTGAAACAGGTCTTGGATTACTACCTCTAAATAATATAAACTCCTAATCAATGATTAATTTAAGAATCTTTGAGCTGTTGCTTTTTGTGGTTCCTAAGTGTCAATAAACTCAGGCCAAGACAAAAGACATTTATTTCCTCCCCTTGACTTTTTAGGTTTTTATTTTATTCTGTGTTAGTTAAGGGGGTGAATAATGAGTGGTTAGAAGCAAGGATAAATAAATCTTTCCAGAAAAAAATATCGCTTTAAAAGAAAGTGTCAATAGTAGAAAATTAAACGTGCATTGGTGTTAAATTTCTCTAAGCCAGATAAGAATTCAGAAAAAATACCTGACTAAAAACTATTCTCTGTTTAAAAACAAATTCATCAGCAAATAGAAATAAACTAAGTTAATTCACAGAGCACCAATAAATGTGAGACATTTTACATGTATCATTTTTGTGTAAATTTAAACACAACAATGGGAGGTTTTTGTTACCGCCTTCATTTTGAAGATGGGAAAACTGACAGCTAAAAGTTAGAGTAAATGTCTCAAGCCTATAAATAAACAAATGTTAGAACTCACATTCAGAATCAGGTTTCTGACTTCACAGCCAGAAACTTTTTGATTTGTGCCCACTTTAGCTCAGTCTACACATAGGGAAGGGTTTCTGTCTTCTGTGTTCCATAATTATTGTTACACATGAAAATACATTTATCAGATATTTAGCAAGCAAATGAAATGGGACCAGAAGTTTTCCAGAAGCTAAATCATGTTTGTTGCAAATTTAGATGCTTATTAATCTGCACAACTTATATAAGTTTCCTAAAACTGATTTATTTTTGGCCCTTATTTTACATTTGGGATCCTAAGAATTCTAGTGCATTGACGAACCTCTACAGTTTTGAAAAAATGTGGGAGTGGAATCTAGGGTACTTGTGCTTGCCTCTTCTGACTACTGTTTCTCTGATCAAGAGAGTCAGGTGCTCTGCCTTTGGCTCAGTTTCTTTATTTCTACAGTGAGAGGGTGAACTATATGACCAATGGAGTTTTTCTAAGTACTAAAATCCTATGATTATATCAAACATAATCTTGATTTTTTAGGTGATTCCTGAGGGTCCATGAAAACACAAAGCTTGCCATTATCTGTAAAACAGCATCAGAGAGATACTTTTTGATTTGGCTCTGGGAAGTATAAATACAGTGAATGAAACTAAAATATTTTATCAATTGCTTTAATTTTCTATTGCTGAATAAAAACATTTCTTGAGCATGAAGGGTCACATACTGCTTTTCTCATGATTTCTGTGGGTTACAATTTTTAGTCACGGTTTAGTTGGTCCCTCTACTTGGAGCTCATAGCCTGCAGCTGAGGTGTCATTCAGGCTACATTCTCTGGATTTTCACACCATTTTTTATTTGTGCAAATTGATGACACAAATCAGTGATTTTCATTTTGATGAATTTTTATATACATGTAATATACTTTAATCATTACTCCTTCACCCCCAATGCCCATCCTCCTCCAGAGTTTTACATATTTTGGGGGGCTTAATATGTATTATGTACTTTAATCGTATATTCATATATTTCTTTCTGTAGCTTCATCCTTTTCCAAGTTCTGGTTATTATCAAAAGGTGCTTCCTTGTGGTTGCGATATAGAGATACCTATTTCTTGTTAGTCACTGATCAACAGTGGGAAACTCTTAGCACTTAGAGATTGCCTGCAATTTCACTAGGTAGCTTCTCCCTTCATAAAGTCTCTCAAAACACATGAGTTTACATCTTTAAACTCAATAAATATAGTCTTTCTCTTCTGTCTGTAAATACAGAATCTCATATAAATGTACCTTGTTACACATTGTTCCCAAAAATTCATGTCACTATGTAACTATATTTGGAAAACAGATTTTTCCAAACGTAACTAGGTTAAATTGAGGTCATGCTAAGGTCTGGTAGCCCCTACTCCAAAGACTGATGACCTTTGAAGAAAACAGACAAGTAGAGACACAGAGACAAGAAGATTGGAATTTCACTGCTACAAGCAAAAGGACATCAAGGATTGTTGGCAAATACCAGAAGCTTGAAGTGACAAGGACATATTCCTTCCCTATAGCCTTCTAAGAGAATATAGCCCTATAGGTATTTTATTTCCGATTTCTATCCTTTAGGACTTTACAAAATAAATTTTTGTTGCTTTAAACAGCCAAATTTGTGATACCTTGTTACAATAATTTTGGAAAACTAACACAATAAAAACATAATGTAACATGAAAATAATAGTCTACTATTTTAGACAGATAACAGTAACCAAATCATGGCTGTGGCATGTGTTTCTTTTGCTGTATTCTGTTGGTTGAAGGCAAGTCAGAGCTTTTGCCCTACCTTAAAGGGAAAAGGCTTGTGCAAGAGAATAACAAGGTCATTTTAGGATTTTTCTACTATATTCATACAAGGCCATATTGTTTGTGTATTTTTTTGTGTGTGTGAGAGTATATGACTTTATTATTCAGTAGTTCAACTAAATAGCTCTATCTAATTCCCTCAATCTTCACTAATAATTTAAAAGTTACCTAAAAGATATTTCAATATGTTTTAGTATAATTGGATACCTTAAAAATAATTGGTCTTTAATTCCGTCTCTTGACATTTAACTTTATTGTTAGTTGGAAAGAAAAGTGGATTTGATGATCCTCTAGCTCCAAGTTTATTTTGAAGATGAAAGTTGTTTGGTCATTTGAAAGTGTGAAGCACAGAAGCAGGAAAGTTCATTAGCTAACCTCTACTCTTAAAGATATCAACACTACGTAATGTTTGTCAACTGAGTGAGCTCCATTTGAGTATCTACCATATTCTCAACTTTGTACCAACTTACATTAGTTGTACTTCAGTATATAATTCCTATTTATGACACAATGATGTGGTTAAAGGAAAGTTGAGACTTGTTAGCCAAAATCATCGCCCTTAGATTGCCCTAGCTAGATACAATAAAGGAAAACATTACTAGATTCTACCCACATTTACTAGATTTCAGAGAACCACAGTTCAGAGTTAGTAAGCACCAACAAAACAAAGCTATCACTACATAAGTGCTCTGTGGTTTTCATATTGATTCTTGAATCCAAACCATTAGTGATACTGTGTGGGATAGAGGGATAGCTCAGTGGTTAGAGCTCTTGCCTGGCAAGTACAAAGCCCTGGGTTTGATTCACGAGCACCACATAAACTTCATGTGGTGGTGGACACCTGTAATCCCAGTACTAGGAAGGCTGAGGTAGAAGGATTGCCCTCAGTTTGAGGCCAGCCTGAGCTACATAGAAAGTTTGGTCTATGAGTTTGGCCAGCTTGGTCTATAGAGAGAAACCCTGTCTCAAAACAAAACAGAACAAAACAAAAACAATACTATGAAATTAAATCAGGTTTGGAATTAGTGTTCCAAACATAGGAGAGACACATCTCTCATATTTTCCTATGGATTTCTTTGTGGGCTGTCAGACAGATGTGTTTTTCTTTGGGTACTGCCATAGAGCTCTCTTAATGGGATAAATTTCAATCCTTAGTCTGCCTTGGGGAAAAAAATACACATCTCCTTATACATGAACTTAGGACATATCATGTTGCATAACTATTATGGGTACTCAGTTCTGGTACATGCTAAATATTCTCTAGGGTGCAACTATTATTTCAGAGATAACTTCTTTAAATATATTTAGTATTGCTAAGGATAGAGTTTTTCATACTTGCTATGTAAGCACTATCAAAGTTAGGTGCCTAAATAAATCTTGATTTTTATGAAGACCACAATTAAAATTCCACATTGCCCACATTCCACATTTGGACCACATAGCCAAATTCCTTTCTGTGACATTGCATAAATAATCTTTTAGGATATTGGTATTTTATACTGTTAGAAAAATGAATTAAGTACTGTACAATCCTAGAAAGATTATTAAGGTAATGTTAAGCATGTAAAAATAAAGTGCATTTTAAGTTTCTGTGCTTACAATTTCCATATTAGGCAATGAAGTGAAATTGCTTCATGTAAATTTCATAGGGTTAAATTCCCTAGATCTGTATTGTAGCAAAGTCCAATGTTATATGTAGGCCTCGGATGAAACTTAGTTAATCAGAGGCAACATTTCTCCTCTGAGTTTTCTGGAATGACTGTCTTAATGATACAGATCAGAATCCTATGGATAAAATTACACATACTGGAATCAGTTGGCTTTTGTTCAAAATTCAAACTCTAGCGGTTTTTGGCTGTAAAATGGGGTAGTATGATACATGATAGGGGATTTGTAATGATTAAGTAATAAGTATAAATTGAACAGCATGAAAGCTGGCACACAGGACATGCTCAATATAAAAGAAGCAACAAGACCAAGATTTCAACTCAGTGACTACTTTCAAGAGTCCATGAGCAAACTTAGCCCATGGAGAAATCATCAAGTGACCTTGGGGCTTTATTTGAGCTAGAACAATTTGGCACTGTTCAACCAGGTCAGAAGGACAGAACATTGTTATGGTCATATGACCATAACACATTCATATGCAATCATGTCATAACTGGCTATGACTGCATACCAGGTAATATGCTAGATTTTTTATTTTTGCATAGAACAACTCATCAAATTCTCAAAAGAAGTAGGTAAGATGTTCTTATTTTAAAATAAAGGAGATATGGAAATAATAAGAACGAAACCATAGAGCTATTAGTTTAACTCAGTCTGATCTCTTTTTGCTCTACCATGCTGCATCTCAAAAAGCAAAGTCTACTATAAAAGTCATGATTGCTATGCACTATAAGAAAAGAATGTGGTGGCAATTTCTACCTAGGCAACTTGACTTTACCTGTGGAAAGACATGAATGCTTTTGAATAGTGAATAAGCCTAGAAACTTTTAATGAGGAGGGGTTCTGAAACATGGTCAGGATGCAAAAGCAGACTTCTTCTGAGACTCATTCATGTAGATCTTCCTCTGGGGGTACTAGCCACATTCACATGCAATAATGTCACAGTGTACAGAGGATAGCCTACCCAGTATTTAAAGTTGCTGTTACCCTTTCAACCCAAAGGATGCTGGCAGTTGCTTAGGGCTTTGAGTTGAGATGATTGATGAACTCTATTTCCCTTTGCTTCTATGAGGCCCAGAAAATTCTTTGCAGCATGTCCGCACTAAATGTCTTCCCTTTGATGCTGCTTTAGGCTGTCTTCCTCAGGTATATATGGGGACTCGCCTGTGTTCTTTTACTTCATTAAGTACCCTGCTTCCTAGTACAACTTGGCCAGCACAGTTCCTCCAGGATTTGGCAGACTATCTACTCCAGGTTCTCAAGAAGGAGGAGGGAACCCTCAGCTAAACAGACAATGACTAATGGCCTGACAGGGGCAAAATGCAATCCCTCAGAGACTACAGTCTGCAAGCATCAATTCTACTGGATAGCTAATAAAATTTTCCTTTGTGCAAACATACTCAATTGTTCTTGGCCCTTTCAACCTTGACTAAACACCTGATTTTCAAGCAGTATCTTTTGGTATAAACTTCTTTTCTGTAAACAAATGTCTGAAACACATTTTTCCAATGAATGCTTTTTTTTGCATGTAGGCTATTTGTTGATTAGATTCAGGACCCCAATGTATTACCACTCACAATAACAGCTTAAACACACTGAAAAAAAGATAGCCTGACTCTTCCACCTAGAGACTGGGAACTGAGATATGCACCAAAGAACTGTTCCATGCCAATGCAGAGGAATCTTTTCCCTTGGAACGCAAAAAAGGGGACAGGAAAGTAGTTATGGTGGTGGATATACCAGTTAAATCAAAGTACAGTTTAGCTAAATTATCCTGAAATTTTCTCATCACCAGAGCTTGAGTCTTGGATGTTCCCATTTATTTATTTGTATTTCTCATGTGATCTTTTCTTCCCTTGGGGAAGAGTAAATTTTTTTTTATTTCTAATGTGATTTTTTTTCACTCGGGGATGGGTAACAAAAATTAATATCTAGGTTATAGAGTGTGAAGAGAGGAGGAGTTAGAGAAGATCTTTGGCATAAAAAAAAATAGCAGCCTAAAATTTTTTCTTAGCAGCAGGAGTAAATGATTGTGTTTGCATTAAAGTCATACCTGCTGCAATCCCATTTGATTAGTGTTAGGACACCACCAACTTGGTAAAATAATTCTATCAGTGTGTTGGGTATTTTTCACATATTTTTGCTAATGAGATTTTTTTGATACACAGATTGACAGGCAGGTCAGACATTTTTTAATTTTTAAAATTTAAAATTATAAATTAACACACAGTAATGTTGATGTTGACTTTCCTTTAGAATGCAAATCTATGAATTTTAGCATATGTATGAATTCTTTATCTCTGCAACCAGAATACTGAACTATTCTATCCGCTTAAGAATCTCCATTATGTTGTTAGTAGTTGCACCTTTTTAGCATTTGATTATGATGTTTCTAAGCATTGGGTTTTTTTTATGTCTCTTCTGTTAGGGATTCACTCAGTTTCTTGATTGCCTAAGATTATACATTTCATGGTATTTTTGAAATTTTCATTGTTATATCATCATTTTCTAAAAATTACTACATTCTTCTCTTCTTTGGGAATACAGAAATGAATATTAGTCATTTATTCAACCCTTGTGATTCTATTAATGTTTTTCATTTTTTCTTTCCATTTATAAATTCTTCTATAGATTAGTCTGGAAACACTAATATACAAGTCCCAGACCCACATTTTTATTAATCAACTCCAGTCTACTCTTGGGGCTTCAAGTGATTATTTAATTTTGGTTGCTATAATATTTGTAGATCTGAAATTTCTATTTACTAACTTTTTATTGTCTTTCATTTTTTGATATGTTTTCAGAGACTTTTCCTTTTGTTTGTTGAACCCTTTTTAATGTCTGCTAAAACACATTTGTCAGATAATTCCAATATCCATGCTATTTAAGTGCTGGGGTCTACTGATTGCCTTACCCATTTGGTGAGATTTTTCTAGTTCTTTATAGGCCAAAAATTTTAGGTTATATGTTAGGTGTTTTAAATGTCCATTGTGGAACTCTTGGTTTTGTTTAAATCTTAAGGATAATGTTGGTATTTTGTTTTAGGAGGCAGTTGATGCAAGAGCACTCAGATAAGAAGTTCTGTGCAGCCTTTCGTGCTTTTTGGTTTCAGTGCCAGTTCCATTTGCAAAGACTATGATATATATTCTGTTCTGCTTAATTGGTATACTCCCAAAGGTTGATTTGAGATTTTTCTGTTTTTATTTATCTAATTATTTTTTATTTTTTGATTCATGTAGTTCAAGCTGCTTCTGAACTTGCTCTGTGGCCTAAGTGTACATCACCACTCCCAGTGTATGTGGTACTGGGAAATTAAACTAAGTGACCTGGTATTTGCTACGCATGTGCTGTAACCACTGGGCTTTTCTCTAGCCCCTAGACCTTCCTGTTAGTTGTCTATATTAGGCTGTTTAAGCATATGCTGAGAATGGGAAATGTGCATACAATTTAATGAGGTTTTTAAGTTCCTTCAGATCCTAGAATTTTCCAGTGTCCTAATATCTCATGATGAGTACTCTGGCTAGAAAGCTGAAACTTTATTCAACTCACCTTGGAGCCAGTTCTCACAAATGTACTTGAGTTTAGAACATATTGGTAGGTAGAGAGATAGAGAAAAGAGCAGTAAGGTTTTGTTACGCTACAATTTGATCTATATTTCCATACTTACTCAACATTATAACTCATTTTCTCTTCAGCATGATTAACTTCTAAATTTTGAATGTATTTGAAAGTATTCTGCTAAAAGCATGTACCTTTCTTACTCCAAATCCTCTAATGTCTTGACTTTTGTAGGTTTTATGTTTATTAAAAAGAAACCTACCTTTTATTATGGGTTAATAATTCAAGAGTTACATGTAGATGCTTCTGGCTTGGGAGAAGTCTGTGGAATTCAAAGAAAATGAAAACTGAAATTTTCTACCATACTCATTATCTTTTCAAGGTTTTCCATTTAAAGAGCTACTTTTAGCTGAAGAACACCTTTAATAAGTATTTCCCACTGTAGGCTATGGACTTGATACTTAAAACCATGTGATTGGTTATCAAAATAAAAGTGAAATGATATTTTAAAATAAACAAAACCTCCTAAGTGGTACATAAAAAATGATGTCATTTGAAATCTGAAAACGCTCTTTAACAGTTTATGTTTATACATTGATGTCTTGCTGATGTCTAATTTTTTTTTTAAAAGAGCAAAAACTCTTAGAGGAAATTAGCTATTTGAATGTGCACTGCTGAATGCATTTAACTCCAGTAATTTTGGCAGAATATTACATCATCTAAATGGAGGAGATAAACTTGAGGTGTAAGGGATATGAAATGCAGTTTGCATTCTTGACTTCCAGACAGTAGATTTCAGAAAGTGATAAGTTAAAACTTCTGATGAAAAAGGTAAACTAACTCTGAAGCTGCCAGTGACATATCCTGGCTGGGCTGAAACTAAGACATGTTCATTAGCCTAAGAGACTTGAGATATTTTATTTTTAAAAATATATAATTTCCTGAGGGTGGGTGTATATACCTCAATGGTAGATTATGTGTTTGTCATGACTGAGACACTGAGCTTACTTCACAGAATACATATATGCATGCATATATAATAAAATATGGAATATAATTTTCATATTATTATTTTATCAAGTAGCATCCTTACTGGTGATCTTTAATTTGGATGCAAACTCAGAATAGCTCTTTTTTCAGCAATAACAATAACAAAAAATGTTGAGCATAAATGACATGAAAATAAATAATTTTTAACTAAAGAATGAAATTTTTTTAAAACACAGCATATTAAAATATTAAACTAATTCTTTTGCTTTCTTCATGAAAGGTAGTGTACTATGTATCTCTGAGGATGAAAGGGGGTTTGTTATGTGGAAGTTATTCAGTTAATCTAGTCTTGGGTAGATAAATATGTATGTGGAGACACTCTCTTTCCACTGGCTGCAGAAATTCACGAAAGTCATTTGTTCTATTCCAGATTTGTTGAGTTTCATCATGGAGATATAGCCTCAGGGTAGTGTGGAGTAGTAGTGTGGCCTTCACTGTCAGACTGTCTAGGTGCCAATCCTGGCTTTGTTATTTATCTTAGACTATTGCTGTTCTGTAAACGTAATTGCTAGATCATAAAATGGGGTTAATAGTGTTTTTTCCCCCATAGGGTTATTGTGAGCTTTAAACTTAGTTCAATTGTCTTACATTTAATAAACACTCTATAAAATATTGCTTATTGCAGTGACATAAAATTCTATAGAACAAATCATTAGGTAAAAACACTCCCTCTAAAAAAAAAAAAAAAAAAAAAAAAAAAAAAAAAAAAAAAAAAAAAAAAAAAAAAAAAAAAAAAAAAAAAAAAAAAAAAAAAAAAAAAAAAAAAAAAAAAAAAAAAAAAAAAAAAAAAAAAAAAAAA
>PVKB01005116.1:0-30786 GCA_004027205.1 Ctenodactylus gundi | reverse complement strand
TTACATCAACTATTGAATTTGATTTCAATTTTAAAAATTGTTTAAATCTTAAAGTTTTCTTCAAGCATTTACAGAAGCTGGGACATGTGCACCTGGGCTATGAAGTTTCTAAAGAAGTCAGTTTGAAAGTTCTGAGTTATACTAACTCTTTTTGTACCTCTCTCTGTATATAGTAGAGATTTGTGTAAAATATTTAGTTTCAATTCACGATCAGGGAACTTATCTGACTCTACTAAGATTTGTATTTTGATTTAGCTTTCTATTTTTGCCATGTATCCTGGTTGTCAGCGCTTCAGCAATGCATGTATAAAGACAGTGGCCAAAAAAAAAAAAAAAATCCTCCAAATGAATTCCATGTCTAAGACTTAAAGCTATCAAGAAAGGGTGCACTAACCCTTGTAACTGGGAAATGACAGTTTGTGACTCTACTTTGTATTCCCACAATGCCTATGGTGATGATACTCAGTAGATATCTTTTGGATAAATGAATTCAATTCAAATTTGCCTCTGCCTTTACTTTTTTCTTCCCAATAATGCAAGTGCTTTTTTTTATCCTTTGCTGCTCAGCTTAGTTACTACCTCTCTTAAAAAAACTTGCCACAGTGTTGATTTTAATTTGTAATACTCATGGCATTTTCTCCACATATGTTATCTCCTTGCAGACATCACATAGACTTTCTTGCAATACTTCTATTTCGTCAAATGTAGCCACACTTTTCTAAGAATGGGTTAAGTTGCTATAGACGTTTAGGGTTTGTGTATCTAAAATTGTTACTGTGCTGTTATATTCTTCTTGGAATGAGGAACAGAAATACTACTTTACTT
Organism: Ctenodactylus gundi; assembly: GCA_004027205.1. Classification (NCBI taxonomy): domain Eukaryota; kingdom Metazoa; phylum Chordata; class Mammalia; order Rodentia; family Ctenodactylidae; genus Ctenodactylus; species Ctenodactylus gundi. Next base: position 29,961 of record PVKB01005116.1, on the reverse strand, counting down.
CATTAACTCTAAAATACAGAGGGCTTAGTCTATGATTACTAAAAGGTTTTTTTTTTTTTTTTTTTTTATAACATCAACTGGAGGGCTGTGAGAATCCTGTCCGGATTTTGTTTTCTGTAAATAACTAATTCTGTGCCTCTTCCCTCTGTTGTTTTATGAGAATCACAACCATTTTTCAGCTTGCTGGAATTCAGTACAGGTTGGATGAATGTACCTCTGTCGCAGCAATCTGTGATTGAGTGAATGAAGCGATCGGTTGATGAGAACCGCTGGCTCAGTGTTAGGGTAAGGAGGAAGCACAGATGAGGCCAAGCAGACCACCCTTGAGAAACTAGAAAAGTTCACCAAAAGGAGATTTTTAGCATGAAGACAGAATGTTCTGAGGGTTTATTCTTATGCATGAAATGCAGATATCCTGCAAGAGACCCTCCTAAAGTTTTGGCTCTATGGATATAGCCACAACATCCACACACACAGACAATTTCATGAGCATCAGAGCCTGGAAGATCCTGATGGACCTCAGTCAAATGCTCCTATGTCTCACCCCACAGTTTATCTGCTTCCTGCTAATTGCTTCACTTCCAGACCTTGCAGACACAACACTGCGCCTACTGTCAAGAAAAAAAAAAAAAATTGGGCAAGAGATAACAGCAGAAAGCCTACATATTTTCAGCTAACCCGGGAAGCCCTGGGTTCCAGGGAGGACTTGGCCTAAGCCTTTCTAATAAGCTACTTCCAAATTCCTGTTATAGATGTGTGAACAGCTGTTTTTCTTTTCTGTAATAAAATCTCATTGTTACTTGATCTCTGCAAATAGGAGACAAACTATTCAGCTTGCTTTGAATATGAAAGGGAAATTGTAGTTTGCTTTGCCTGTGGCTATCACAAGGATCAAGGTCTGAACTTTGTATGATTTTCTTCCTATTGAAAACATTCTTCTACACCTCTAAAATAACCTTTTTCATTTAATTTTGAAATACAAGTTCTCAGATCTTTCCCCCCAATATTCACATGCAAAACAGTGACTAAACTCTGTCTGGAGAATTAGCCCTGCAGAACACAGACAAAAACAGAAACAAAACTCTACCCCAAAACAAAACATTCAGAGGCAAAGCCCTTGCCCTTTGTCTTTCTTCTAAGGAACTGGGGTTAAACTCCTCAGGTTATTTGCTGCCAGATACTTCATGGAAGCAGCATAGCACATCGCTGGGCTGGAGCCAGCTGCGCTGTGCACAGGCTGGCACTCACCACACACGGATTATATCATCTCTGTGTAACCACACACGTTTATTAGAAACTTACAGGAGAATGTGGACAAACACACCCCTGCACAGGCTTTCCACAAATGCTGTAATAAGCTGACATAGCATATTACTTCTTAGTAACCAAAGGGAGGGTAGGGGAAAAAGAATCAACCTGTTATGCATTTGCTTAGACTCCAGGAAGATTTGCAAAGATTTCAGCAGAGAGGGAATACATACATCTCACTTCTTCCCTGGAATAGAAACATTGCCTAAGGGCATATTAAAACATTTTGATCCCCCCCTCCCCATGTGTATGTATGTGTGTCTTCCCTTTCTGTCTTACATGCACAGGCTTAATCATATAAAAGACTCATCCATAATATGTTTCCTGTAACACATATGAAAAGAAAAAAATCTCCAACTGTGTAAACTAGAGACATGGTGTTACGTGCTGATTAATGGCAGATTTAATCCACTTGCTACTGGCTTCAATCAAAGCAGGAAAGCGGACTACTCAAAGCTGGCTTTGGGGGAGATGGTGAGAATCATTTCTCTCACATTTCCCATCTCTTTGCCTTTTCTCTATGAACTGAGAGCTTTGATGACATGAGCCCGAGGGTGAGAAGAATTACACATTTAGGGTTACACTGTGAGTTTTACAGCTCATGTTAGACTTTAGACAGCAAGTGTTCTGAGTGCCAACATTTGTGTGGCTTTTGTTGCCCTTTGCAATCTCCCTCAGGCCTTCAGCCCTCTTATAAATGTCACTGATGCCTGGGGACAAAGGTTGGGGAGGGGGGCAGTCTTTAATCTGAAAAAAAAAAAAAAAAACTCTTTCCTTTCCCAGCCAGCACCTTTTTTTAGACTGTCCTTGGTTTTCCTTCTCTCATTGTAGCCCCTTCTCTGTTATCGAAGGGAGGGTGGAGCACCTCTGAAAAATGCTGTCTTACTATCCCGCTGATACCAAATTTCATCCTGTGCCTGAAGGATTGTCAGAATTGGAGGAACAAAACAGCAGCCCAGGAAGCTGCCCCAGGGCAGCTGCAAATGGATGGGAGCCACATGCATTTGTTGTCAGAGGAAAGCCCACGTGGAGCCCAGAACATCTGACTGAGCTAGGAGAGGAAGGAGTGTCCCAACAACTGAAGGAGACCACAGGAAGGTCAGAAATCCTGAAAACATACTGGGAATGGGGAAAAACAACAGCCATCTGGGCGTGGCCCTGAGCTGCCGGCTCCCGTACACCACAGATGAAGGAAAACCCAGAGGCCAGAACCTCAGATTGAGGTGCTGATCTGGGAGAAGTGGGAATTGTCAGCAGCTGGCAGCTTCAGCATCAGGAAAAACGAACCTGCAGGTAGTGCATCCTACAAACCCAATGTGAGTTCCTCTTAGAAAAGGTCTCCTGGAGCTCAGATGAGAAGGAGTGCTTGGCAGTCATAATAGGCAATGAGATGAGCAGGAGCCATTACAAAAAAGCCTGAGACTGAGCTGATTAATGTAAAATCAAGCTCAGAAGACCCCAGGGCTTTGGGGGTCACTCTTAAGCAGTGCCTAGGCACAAAAGGCAGTTTCAGAGAGGAGAAAAAAAATCTGCCAACACCCCAAATGGCATACTGTAGTGGGAGCACCTCTGAGGGTGGAGAGCCCTGCCCTCAGAGCAGGAAAGCAGGACAGGCAGGAGGGCTTTGCTGAGGGGGCTAAGAATGAACAAGACACCTCAGAGATCATCAGACTATTAGACCCGCCCTCATCGCCTACTCCCAGCAGAGAACTCAGTGAAATTGCGGCTTCCCCCACACACCATCATAGCCATTCAAACCTCTCAGCTAGGTCTTTAAAGTGAAGTTCCTCAACAACAGAAACATGGGAGAAGAGAAGGCAACAGGACACCACAGAGATGCCTGAGACCCCAGAAATTAATGTCAAGGGGCCTGAAATAGTGGAACTCATAGGGGAAGAAGTCAAAAAGCAAGTAAGTCAAACAACCAGTTCAAACAAGATATTCTCAAAGAAAAGCAAGTCTTGATCAGTGGGCTTAAGGAAGAGCTTACTAGCCAAATAGTGGTCCTAATGGAGACAAAGTTCACTGAGCATATTGAAGCCACAAATAAAAAGTTGGCTGAGGTAAATAAGGAAATGCAAGATATGAAAGAAAATTTTCATAAGGAATTGGAAAATATAATAGATCTAGATGGAATTCAGGATATATATATATATATATATATATATATATATATATATATATATATCAAAGTAGAGGAAGATGACTCAGATATTCTGAGGACAGAATTTCAGACTTTGAAGACAAGCTTGAGAAAACAAATGCTAAAACAAGCATGACTCCCAAATTAGAAATGAGGAATGTATCTGGGTACAACAGCTGATGGATGATTCAGAGAGACTGATCTCAGAATAATGGGTGTGAAATAAATAGCAGAAGATAACACCTAAGGTGTAAAGAATTTACTCACTGAAATAAGGCAAGAAAATTTCCCTAATCTATAAAAAGAAATTAATTTTCAAGTACAGAAGCTTATAAAACCCAAATAAACTCTACTAGCAATGAGATTCACCATGAGACAGCAAATGTCAACCCAGATTGTTGTATGCAACAAAATTATCCCTGAAAATTGAAGGAGAAGCCAAATTTTTTTATGATTTTCAAGAACCCCTAAAGAAATTTGTGACCACTAGCCCAGCATTGCAGAAAATATTTGAAGGAATCTTTGAGAGAGAGACGAAGTACCAAAAAACTAAGCCAAACCAAAACAAGCCAAAACATGGTGGAAAGGAAACATCTAAAGAGAAAGTATAACAAAAAATAGAATGGTATTTGAATCATTTGATTGATATCCTTCTCTTTTAAAATTTTTATTTATTTATTTATTTATTTATTTTTGAGACAGGGTCTTGCTTTGTAGCCCAGGCTGGTCCTGAACTCAGGATGAAGCCCAGGCTGGCCTTGGACTCACACAGTCCTCCTGCCTCAGTTGTCCTGGGTGCTGAGATCATGGGTGTGCGTCGCCATGTCTTGATTTATGCGGTGTTGTGCCATTCCTCCAACACCAGGTTGATATCTTAAAATAGTACCAACTGTCTCATAAAAATCTGTGAATCTTCCCCCATAATTATTGTTTTTAATAGTATATAAGTTTGCAAAGCATAACAATTATATTCAACATAGTGGATTGTATAAAATCTTTAAAAATATGTATACATGAAGTTAGTGATGGATAAGTAGGTAAAATAATAAATCAAATCTGGCAAAATATTAGTCATTAGTGAAATGTGAGTAAATAATTTGTGAAAGTTAAAAAATATCTGAAATACCTAAACATGTCACTCTATCTACTGCTTTAAGTATAGTATACTTATGTAATATAGATTTAAGTTCATTTAATGTAGCATTCAGTATAGACTTAAGCTTGTTTAATGTAGTGATTTACTCATTTGGTCTTGGATGTAAGTTTATCCCTAGAAAACCGATTGATTCAATGACAACCTGAATGTCTTTTGAATGTACAACTATTTACCTTTCAGTAGTCAGCTAAGGAATTTGAAATTTAACTTCTCTTTTTCCTTTCTCACGTTTTCTAGCCTTACAAATTTCATTGTTACAACTCTCTTCTTATGTAGACTGGCAGGTGAGACCACATTAAAGAATCCCAACTAAGATATAGAAAGAAGAAATTTGGACAAATCACCCCCAAAAAAGGGCTCTGCTGGATCTAGAGAAGAGTCATCAAGATATGACTGCTGCAGCCCATTCTAGGGGTGGGAAACTGAACTTAAAAGTGGTGATTTGAGTGGTAAAGTGAGTCAGACACAGAAGAGTAAATATGTTAAATATCACATGGTTTCTCTGATTTGGGAAACCCAGAACACAGGCATTCTATAGAACCACATGAGTGTGATAGTGGGAGTTACCAGGGGATGGAGTGGGGGAGGGCCAAAAATAGGGAGGAAAAGGGATCATAATATTGATATATATTATGTATGCACATAAAATACTCAAGTTTATTGTAAACATTGTGCATTGCACACACACACACACACACACATATATATATATGTATGTATGTATGTATGTATGTATGTATGTATGTATGTATTAGTAAAAATGGGGAGTAAAAGATTACTGCTGCCTGGAAAACACTTGCATTATTTATTGTCCACCAAAAAAGGAAAACCTTGGGATGACTGACGTGAAACTTGGGTTGTAAATTACTGCTGCTAGAATCGTGATTTTATTTTTGTGTCTACTGATCCACTGGATCTTTTGAGTCTTTTGTAGAATAAAGAGTAGAGCAAGTGAAATGAAAAAAGAATTTAAAAAGAAGTGGTGGGGATGCTGATCAGGAGCATGATGTTCCTTCTCTAGGCTCTGGCTCTTGATCTATCATGATGAGATAATAATGTAATTCTTACTGTGTAATGTTGAAGTAGTTATGTGGGGTCACTGAGATAATGCAAAACTCAGAAAATAATCATATTGGAAAGTTTCCTCAAATGTTAGGTGTTTTCTTCCTCAGTCCTTTGTCAATTCCTTTAAAATCTATTGGACACTTTACAATTAAGAACCTGAATCGAGATAAATCTTATATAATGTCTAATTCTTCCACTTGATTTTTGTACGTATATCTCTGAATGAAATGAAAAGAAAGAAAGCCTGTGTCAGAGTGCTGAGCTTGAACTGGACCGTGGAGTAAATGCTGGTAAATAAGTTTGTTCTGCATTTTACCACATCAAGAGGGACATACAGATTATTTATCCAGGATGCTGGTCATCTGAGTCATTTTCTCATGGCTGGGACAAAATACCAGTACATATAACTTAGAAGGAGAGGCTGATTTTGGCTCACCATTGAAGTCAGTGACTGGATAGCTATGAGACAAAAAATGGCCTTGTGGAAGCAGCTGTCCAAAGGAAATTAGAAGTCAGAGAGAGAAGGGAAGAGCCGGGTGAAAGGTAACCTTTCAGTATTCTGGCCCACCTGGCTATAAACCCATCTCCTCAAAACACATGAAATCACCTGTGGATTAGTCCACTCACAGAATAATTTAATACCTAGTGATCCAGCCACCTTCCAAACACAAGAGACTTTGGGGGACATTTTAGACTTAAACCATAACACTGAGCAATCTTGAGTCTCTGTATCTAATCCCTTCAAGACATGGACCAAAGACAGCTCAACTTCTTCCTCTGCCTCTTTAGCCAGACCTATTTTTCCTCACTCATCTTTTTTTTTCTTTGTACTTGCATGTTTTCCAGAGATTCAACCATACTTGTGTAAATATTTTTCCTAACATAAGCCTATAGCTGATTGTAGGAAAATAAGATCATTTAATGAGCCAATTTTTTTCTTTTCTTTTCTTTTCTTTTCTTTTCTTTTCTTTTTTTTTTTTTTGAGTTGAGAGGATTAAGGGATCTTCTGTAGGGTGTGACAGTATCCTCCTGTGAAAGCATCAGTCACACTAGTGCAAATTCCACACTACTGCAAGGCCACTGATGACTCAAATTAGAAAATCCCCATCATTCGTCAAACTTGAACCATTGCTTAGAATATAAGTTCTGATAAAAAGATATGGTAAATGTTAAACTAAAAACAATTTATTATAGTAAAAACTGACCATAATTCCCATCAAAATACTCCCCCTTTCTTCAGACACATTTATCTCCATCATTTTCACCACTTTCTGGAGCATTTCTGGAAGACCTTTTTATATCTTTAGTTGTACTGTCATGGATGCTTTGATGAACTGAATTGATATAAAACATTTATCTTTCATGTCCATTATGACTTTGGGGGAAGAGCTAGAAGTCACATGGTGCCAGATCTGGTGGATGAAAGCACATCATGTTTTCATTAGATAGTAATTTCTGTAAATGTTTTGAATCAGTTCAGGACATCCATGCTACCACAACAAGGCAACAAGGCATTCATGAAGAGGACTTCCAGATGGCTTCAGAAAGTTCAAGAACAATGGGATAAGTAGATTTCAAGCAAGGAGGAAAACTTTGAAGGGGATTAACAACCATGTGTCTTTTAGTGTAGTTGTAAACATTTTAAACATTCATTGTATTGATTGATCACATTTTGGTATGACATTACACATATTATCTACTTATTTATAAATCCAGTTGAAAAATTCTCAAAAATTTCCTCAGATAGAAAAGACCTTTGTATGTTCGCTGTTGGTAACATGGCACTGGGGGACATATGTACAGTTGGGGAATGGGAAAGTAAGCATGAAAGGAGTCAGGTACTTTTCACCCTAAAGGTATGTGATGCGTTTTTTTTCTTACCAGTCTTCTTTAGATAAATTGTGAATTGTTCCACCCAGAACTCACTCTGCCTTTCCTTTTTTCTTTGTTTTTTTTTTTTTTTGGTAAAAAATTTACATATTTCTGAATTTTTGTGAATTTCACTAAAAGTATAGCAAAATGTCATAGAAAAAAACTTTGGCTTCTAAAAATTGGAGTTAAATTATATGATTGATATATTGAATTATAACAAGTTAGTTTCAAGGGCTATTTAATTATTCAATTTTTAATTTTTGGTCCTTGGGACTGTGGAGAAGAAAAGTGTATGAGTTTCAGTGTGCTGTTACTAGTATCTACTTAAAATTGGTGTCACATCTTCAAAGAATAAAATTAAATTTTTCTGTATGATATTAATAATCTAAAAGTGATACAAATAAGTCATCAAATACTTCAATGGTGACCAAGAAAATTGCCATACATTTTAAGGAGTCATAGAAGTGGCAATGTAGCAATCTTCTTAGACCACCTCTGCTGAGATCCTGATTATGAATGTGGTCTTATGTTTTAGAGGGGTCTTGAACTAGCATCTTGTTACTACATATACAGTAAGTGCTTTCTGTAAATCTGCCAAATCTCATCTATTCATTTCCTCTGCAAAACCAAATGTTTATGCTTATCATCATTGCAAATCTCAAAGAACAGCAGGAACGTCACTAAGATTAGCTCACTCATGTTTTTTGTCTACAGAATTGCAGTATTAGTGCTAACAGAACTTTTCAGTAAAGCTTTTTGAAGAATTTGAATTCTTAAAACATCTTTTTAAAAACTGAGTTTTTTTATATTTGATTGGGTTTTTCAGTTTCATATGTAACTCATAGGTCTGCCTTAATACTTTCTGTATAATTTCTGCATCCCCCTCATTCCTACACAGTTTCAGAAAAATAAAAATACACTTCTCAGGCTCTATCCAGATCATGAAGTGAATCTGAGGGAGAGTGCTTCCCAGGATGTGTCTAAGGTACATTAAGTTGCATTAGTAGGGCAGAGAAAGTGTGATTTAGCATGATTTTATCTTCATTGCACAAACAGGATGGGGAGAGGGAGGGAGGTTGGTGCTAGAAACTTCATATTGACCTATATTCCACCTTTTATTTTTTGTTATTTCTTCTGAGATAGTTGTCAAAACTTGCAGTCCTCCTGCCTCACCCTTCCAGAATGCTGAGATTCAGGTATATTTCACCATGCTTGGCTAATTGCCATTTTTAATTATTATTATCTTAACTATTTTCTCTACATACATTTAAAATCATATGAGACACTATTACAGTTATTGATTCAACTACCGAATATAATTTAGAAAACTCAAAGAGGAAAGAAAAGCCTACAGGCGGGCACCATATTTTTCCTTATAATATTCCTTTTTCCTTCTCGATGTTCCAAGGTTTCTTTTATATTTTCTGACAGAATGTTGTTTTCTTTCCATTGGAATACTTGCTTTCTCTGCCGCCAGGCTGGTGGCAAGACTGAAGCATCATCTCATTGCAGGCTGTCGAGGGTGGCCATCTGGAGCCTCCACTGGGTTTTTCTTTTCATGTGTTTGCCTGGCATACGATAGTTATTTTACAAAAGATTTATTTCTTATTAACCTGCCCTTTTCTTGTCTTTGACTCTGAAAAGTAGACTTGGTTTTGCTTTGTTGACTTTGTGCCTAGTGTTGTTTCCTGGTTGGGAGAAGCCCTAGCTGCAAGTATGGCAAGGAAAACCTAGAGTACTCAACAGCCATATTGTTTTTCTAAATGCTCCTAGCCTTTCTGCTGTCCTTGCTTCATCTTTCAGAGTCTCCTAAGTTTATCCTAAATGATATCAAAGAATTTTACTTGCATTTAGGAGGAAAAATTGTATCTACTCCATCTTTCTAGAAGTGAAAGGCTGCAGAAACTTTTTGGCGACTCTCACAAAACACTTCTCATTAAAACCCCACCCTACTACTTAGTGATGAATGAACATCTCTAGCATGATCTTAAGCAGTTTCAGTCGTATTGAAAACTCTATGGCTGTGACAAAATACCTTGGAAGATCTCTTGATGAAAGTTGGGAGCATCAACTCAGTCATCTCCTTCTGCTGTCCTCCTGCACCTGTTTGAATTGCCTTGCAAATACAGCATTGTTCTTTTCCTAGACATCTTGTTTTGGGGTTTAAGAGTCCTTAGTTTTACTGTTGTAATTATTTACACAGCTGGCTGTATTTACATTGCAATAAGTCTGACCAGTAGTAATAAGATGGATATGAACAAATTTTTTTCAATACATCTCCTATAGTCCTAATTTGTAGAAAAGCTCAAAATGTCTTCTAAATGTTTTAGAGAATTATAGTGAATAAATTTGAATTTTTATTTTATATCTTATGTAAAAGTAAAATCTGTACACTTACTTTTAGTCCATTTATCATGCTCTAGTTCTTGTGCCTCTCTTTTTATTTTTTCCTCATTTTATTGATATGTATAAGCACAAAATTTAAGGGTTACAATGAAGTTGAACATTTTGTGCACCTACATATCTTGCCAAGGTGACAAGGACTTTCCCACTCTCCTTTTGTCCCTCCCCCTACCCACCCATCTGTCTCTCCCCACCCTACCCCCGTTTCACTTTGTTTTTCATTTTAAGTTCTATAAGAGTTGTGATCTGGGTCTCTCATATCAGAGAGACCATTTGATGTTTCACCTTCTGCTTCTGACTCACTTCATGCTGGTCTCAAGTTTTTTCCATTTGCCTGCAAAAGCCTCCATGTTGTTGGACCTTACAGATGCATAGTATTCCACTGTGTATAAATACCACAATTTGTGTATCCACTGGTCTGTTGATGGATATTTTGGTGACTTCCATATTTTAGCTATTGTTAGCTGTGCTGCTGTGAACATGGGTATACATATATCTCTGTTGTGTGTTGTTTTGGCTTCTTTTGGAAAAGTTTCAATTTTTCATTATTATGGCTGTCTAATTTCTGTCAATACACAGTAGGGTGAGGAATGAGTCATGGTTATTTGGAAACTTTATCTTTCTTTATAAGCTTAAAAATAGTGTGAATCTCCTCAAATAAAAATCCTCCAGATTTTAAAAATTATGTTTCTTTGAATTTATTTATTTATTTATTTATTTATTTATTTGTTTATATTTTAAGGCAGGGTGTAGTGTTTGCTGTGTAGTGTAGGCTGGTTCTGAACTCTATATCTAGTCCAAACTGGCCTCGAAATCATGGAAATCCTCCTGCTTCAGCCGTTTGAGTGTTGGAATTACAAGTGTGTGCCTCACCATACTGGTTTATGTGGTGCTAGGGAATCAAACCCAGGGCTTTGGCTTTGCAAGGCAAGGGATTTAACTGCTGAGCTATTCCTTCAGCCCCATCACTGAATTTAAAAATGGAACATTTTCCTAGATTTTTTTTTTTTTTTGGTGACTAAAGGTGTTAAAATACTTCCCTCATCACAAACTCCTTATCCTTTCTTACCAGAATATTTTTACTCTATCGTTTATTTATTTCAGTAGTTTTTCCCTTTTTCTATAAATGAGCATATCATCTGGATATAATGTACTATAGCTTTCTTTGAATAATTCTTACTTATCTTTCTTATTGTGTTAGGAATTTTTGTACCATGTTGAACAGTAACAGAGATCATGAAAATTCTTATTTTGTCCCAGTTTCTAAGAGGATATAGTTAACTGCAAGTTTTTTATAGATAGAGTTCCTCAAGTCAAGAAAATTCTTTTCATTTGGTTTTCTGAGAGTTTGGTCATGAGTATGTACTGACTTAATTTTTCTGGACTTTTATAGTCACCAATAAAAGAAAAGAATGAGGCAAGCTGACCTATTAGATTCTTTAAAATTTTAGAATGTAAGGATTTTAGTTTTAGTTTAAGGCAATAATAAAAAGAAAGGATAGTACCTGAGAGTGATTTTTTTTTTATAATGGAATTATGGCCTCGTATGGTAGAGTGAGTAAGGGATAAAGGCAAAGACAGAGTTTGGTGGGAGGAGAAAATGGTCAATCAATTCTGTTCAGCATCATAAGACCTGAGAGAGTGAAAGAGGAGAGGGGTCATGAAACGTTTGTGCAATCGCTGTGAGCGTCGGTCTGAATGAGGCAAGATGAGGGGTGCAATCTGTCATCTATTAAGGAGTTGGCAAGGATGAGTTGACAATCCCAGGAGGGAGGATTATTTAAGAACACAGTTTGTGTTGGAACATGGGCACGTGGCGTGGTGTAGGACCCACATTTTCACTGTCGATTTTATACTTTTGGTAGTTTCTTTGGTTCATAGATTCAGAGAAAGAGGATGGACTCTCAGAATGACCCAGATGCAGTCTTAGGCTTGAAAAATCCAAAGATAATCTCTGTGGCTCTTCTAGAAAATCTCAGGGGATGATTCATCTTTTCTAAGACTCTTCTCCTTTGTTTTGCCTTCGCTCAGCACTGCAAGTAAAGGAATGTTTCTCTGATATATATTTTGTTTACTCAGAGTTTCATAAGGTCTTACTCTCAAACTGATAGGCAGCAAAACATAGAAATTGCACCCCACCCCCGCCTTAGGGAGAATTCAGCTTTCTCAATTCTAAATACTTTTGCAACATTCAAAATGACTTTGAGTAAATATTTGGTTTCATTTCCTCCATTTAAAAAATTTGCACCAACAGTAAAACATCACTGACATTTTATTAAATAAAAATCTTTAACATCAAATGTAATCAAATAAAAATTAGCATTTCTCTAGCTTATATAGCTATCCACAGTTCTGGTAGGTTTTCTAATTAAACCCAAAAGGAAATAAACTGACTAAACTCCACAAGAATTTATTGAATGCAGCTATAAATTTAAAAAATATATAAAACAGTGTTATGACATGTCTTTTGAACAAGTCTCTGCATTCTTTTACTGCAATTGTGGTGTTGAAATATTACTATGAAAAAATGCTAAATTGAAAGGGGTAAAAACAATAATTTTAAATGCTCTGCTAATCCATTCAACTGCTGCATTTTAGTCAAAACCCATAGAAAACTATGTCTTCTTACATTTGGAAATAATAGATAGCTCTTTATGAATTTGTATAATAATGTTGCATTTTTCTTTTAAATATAAGAATAGTTTATTTTTCTGCATTTCATGTAAAATAAAAAAGTTGTATATCATTTCAACTATTTCAGTGATGGTAGTAATATGTCAAAAGTGTAGGCTTAGGAGACAGGAGAGGAAAGAGGATGTTTAGTTTTATTTTCATGAGAATTTTATGGTCCTTATTTTCATGCCACCAAGCGGACTTAAGCGTGTCTTATGCTGCTGTTTCGCTTATTCCTCTCAAATAGATATTGAAATATGGGTCAGAATTGGAAAGTTACCACACGTTGTTATGGCTACTTGTAGAGTAAAGCAGGATTCATTGTAAGAGGTAGAAGGATGAAAATTTCTCCATGAGGACCATGAGGAGAAGAACCTCCCTGCAACTGGGAGGCCCCCTTAACTATGCATATGTCCCCCTTTTATGGATTTTTGGTTTTTTCTATCTCTAGGCAGGCCCAGGGTTTGGGCTGTCATCCTGGGATGCTGATTATGCAGGTGATTATGTTACCAGTAGGCCAGGTAGCTATCAAAGATAATGATGTATAGTTTAATTCTTCTGCGTCATTTGTGAATAAAGCCCTCAGGATTTGCCCCTCAACGTTTTAAAATAGAGACCATAGAGTAGAAAGAACATGAGATCCCAACAGTTAGTTGCCTTCTTGGAGTCCTCAGAAGAACCACGTTCCTAATTAAACTTGCCCATCCTGTCAAGTTCCCTAAAATTACGGTAAAAAACATAGTGGGATTGAAGACTAGCCCCAGGACAGCCTGGGAATAATGAATCCTCCTTAACTTCCCATTCAGTACATTGCTTAAAAAGAAAACCGTCTCAAAGCAGAGAAGCCAATCCATTAGCCAAATTATTAAGGAAGATGAATAGTGTTGGGTGCAGTATGATATAGTATCATCAAAGGTGTGATTTGTCCAAGCTGCATAAACAATATGAGCCAGGTAAGAAAGAGAAACTAATTTTTAAAAGCATTGTAGAACACCTCAAACTTTACTAAAAAAGAAACTACAATAGCAATTTTGTTTGGAGGGAATAATATTTGCTCTTCTGCTTCCCTTTGCCTATTATCACCACCAATAGGAGAGACCTGTGGTTTCTAAACATTTCACACGTGAGGCAACACTGTTGTTTGTTTTCAAAGTCACATACAGTTATAAGAGAGATGAATTACAAGATGTTTACTATTTAACAAAGTTCTATGAACTGATTGACTTAAAACAATAGAAATTTATTTTCTCATTGTTCTAGAAGTTAAAAGTCTGAAATTCAAGTGATACCAGGGTTCGCTCTTTTGGGAGGCTCTGAGTGAGGATATTTTACATGTCTGTGTATGTTTCCTAGCTTGTGGTCGTTGCCAGTCATTTCTGGTGCTCCTTGGCTCCCAAACACATGATTCTAATCTAGATCTCCATTTCATGTAATATTTTCCTCAGTGTGTTCCTTCTGTGTCTATGTTCAAAATTCTCTCTTGTTATTTGAAGACCAGTCATTGGATTAGGAGTTATCTTGGTCCCACATGATCTTACTGTCTTTATTTGATAATAACTGCAGACTCTACAAGTAAAGTCATCTTCATAGGTACCAGACATTAGAAGTTTTGTACATTTTTTAGGGGAGCATAATTCTAGCTACAATGTTTTTTTTCTGATTGAAAGGATTTCTCAAGAAGGAGCAAGGTCAAATCCATTAGTTTCCCATCATTCCTCAGGATGTCTTGAAATATTTTTGAGAAATTTTAAAGTTCTGTGGAGAGAATCTTGAAAAGGGAAAGGCACAAGGATCATTAATAACCACACCAGTATCAGGGAACTTTGTAGGCAACTTCCAAAATATCTGTGGCTAGAAAGAAAAATAATTTATGACCTAAGGATGATAAACATAGTTTCAGAAGTTAATGTGGAGATTGTTTATTGAAAAAGAACCCAACAACATAACATGTTCTGATTTAGTAGGCCTGGAGGGACAGATTAGGTCTTTCATTTTTAGTAAGCACACACACATATGAGGAAATTTGTTGTAAGGAATGGATTCATGATTGTGTAGGTGGGCTAGTTCTAAGATCTGCAGGGTGAGCCAGCAAGCTGAACATCCAAAAGAGCCAATTTTTTAGTTGTAGTCTGAGATTAAAAGCCTAAGACCTAGGAAAAACAAATGGCTTAGTGTTCTCCAAAGGCTGGTAGGCTGGAGAACTTGAAAAGCCAGTATCCTCGGTTGAAGATAGGTAGACAAAAGACTGCTCTCTTACTCAAAGGAAGATCAGCTATTTTTGTTTTGTAGGCCCTTGGATGAGAACCACCTTATGAGGAAGTTCAATCTGATTTACGCAACCCCTTGATTGGAACATTAACTCTGTCTAAAACCACCTTGATAGAAACACCAAGAATAGTGTTTGATCAACTATTTAGATACAAGTGACTTAGTCAAAGTGACAATTATTACATTTCATTTATTGAGCATCTGTGTTATTTTCCTGCTCTAATTTAGCTGATCTTTATAAGCAACCCTAAGATGGTCCTGTTATCAGCAGTATTTTCTAGATGCAATGCAAGCAGAGAGAAACGGAGTAAAATTCTCAGTATCTTATAACTAGTAAATGGTGCATCCAAGACTCTAGCTAGTCTGGTTGCAGACACCATACTTTCAGCCTCTGTGTTTTTCAGATATGACCAGTTGTTTCTGTTAATCAGTCTTCTACCCAAAGAAGATGGCAGGTGACCTCATGGAAATCCCGTGGGTTTGGCTCAGAAGGGTAGTGAATTTTTGATAGACCAATTCATTTGAAGTGAGCAGATGATTCTTGCAGAAATAGAGGAACTTTAAAATTTAAAATAAGCCATAATATTCAGATATTTAACAGATTTAAATGGATGAGAAAAGCTGAGTAGCAACATGACCATTAGTGAAACAGTAGGGAATGGCTTTTATTTGTATGGCTTAACACTGTGGATAGAACTAAATCCCCGAGAAGAATAAACATTGGCATAATCGTGGTACATTTTTACCTGTTCTGTGCTAAACATGATTTAGTAAGTTCTTCCAGAGAGTTGACAGTTTGGTCATGACCAAATCCCACTAATCATACGTTACTGGAGAAATCATTTAGACGCCACAAAAAAAAAAAAAAAAGTGTGAAAGGGAATTGCATGATCTAATGAGGTTTTCCCATCTCCAATATCTGTAAAACATATTATTTAGTAATACTCAGAGATGCATATGTAATTTGAAGTAAATTAATATTATAACCAGAAGTGTCTATTTTGGGACCCGAATTCAATTGCAGTTGGTTTGGCATATTTGTCCTTGCATGCCTTTCTGGTTACTAGGAGTACACAGTATGCTGGGCTCTGCTTTAGGGAGGAGACAGGGCTTTGTCTGAGTGCCACTGGGGGCTTGTATCATAGAGTGACTGAGGAACTTCAGTGGATCATGCGCCTCTGTGACTTTCCAATTGATAGCATTATTGACTACTTATTCATTTACATTAGAGTCTGTCTTAGTTACTCTTTTGTTACTGTGACTCAATACCTGACATCCACAAATTTAGGGGAGGAAAGGTTTATTTTAGCTCACAGTTTCAGAAGGTCACAGTCCACTCAGGGGAAACTGGCAGCGATGGAAGTACATGGCAGAGGCAGAGGTGGAGGCAGCTTCTCAGGACATCACACACAGGAAGCTGAGTCAGGGCAAGTTGAGTCCAGTCCTCCAAGGAAGGTAGAAAATGGCTTATATATCCTCCAGGGATCAGCCCTTCCTGTAATCCAACTTGCATGCCTGTAATCCAACTTGCATGCCTATGATCCAGTGTACATGCCTGCAGTCCACCTCTCCAGAGTAGGCTCCAATCTTCCAACAGCACATCGTTCCATAGACAATCTATAACAACAAATAAATGAGACATTCGGGGGACATTCCGGATCCAAACCATAATAAAGTCCTAACAATTTTTTGTTAGATTAATGAAAAAATAAACATTTTTCCTCAGAGAAAGAGTCACTCAAACTCATTCTGAGGAGGTTGAGAGAATTGTGATACTGGCATAGAGATCTTGGCACTCTTTGGAAAGAATAATTTTAAGCGTGACTCTAACTCAGCATAAACACTGGTTAGGGAATAAATTGTATCCTACATCAGGTGCAATCAACCTATTAGTGGGTTTCAACTGTCTGCTGGGGATGGAATTCTGGTCATACATGACACAGCCTCAAGAATCATTTGTCTGGAAAAGTGGTATCTTAGTGACACTCAGGCAGACAGGAGTCTGATGAAATCATAGACTAGGCTCCCCAACCTTTATAAAAACCATGCAGTGTTCAATAGTAACATGAAATAACAGGAAAATAAAAACATGACATTTCACTGGCCCAGGAGATCATGTTTATTACCCATGATACAGCTTTTCATTAAAGGTCTCAGCTTTGCAGGTCTTAGAAGACCTTCAAAGTCTAGGTCATGGAACCATGCATTGTTTCATGAGAATGAGGAATGGGAAAAATTTAAGAACAAGGAAGTTTTGTGTCTTCTTCATTACAGAAATACTGCCCAGGGATGGTGAACTTTTAAAATTCCTATAAGTGTATTTGAAGCCTGAAAGAAAGCATTATTTCCAAATAAGAAAAGACAATAGCAAGATTAAAATTATTGAATGTTTAATTTGGTGTATATAAGATAGAATACCATTTTATTCTATTTGTTAAAGATCTCATTAATTAAAATTGAAAACAATGTTCAGAGTAGATGTTTTTACTTTGTCCAAATTCTCAAGAATGAATGGGGAAAACAGAGAATTTGTTGCTAATTACCACATAATTTGTAAGACACAGTTCTCCACATTTTACATTAAAATACTATATTCATTATCTATAACAAGAGACATAGTAGGTTTTAAATATATTTAAGACAAGATGCTTCTAGCAAGAAGGTTGGTCAAGCCTAAACTAGTCTTTGAAGAAGAGTGTGTGATAAACCACAGAAATATGCTGTTGCAGATAACATAGGCGAAGCCCAAGAGAAAATATCCAGTGTCCAACTAGTAGGGTGGATCTAGAGATGGAATCTGGGTAATATGGGCATGGTAGGCACACCATACATCCACTCATCAAGACAGCACTGACGACAACAAGTCATAACTCCTGTACTAAAGCATTCCACTGGGCTGGGGGATAATTTCTTTTAATTAATTAATTATATATTTTGAATAACTTCAGATGTTAAATTAGTAAAGTTAGCATAAAAAACTTGCTTAATAGCAAGTTTGTCTTCCTTATGATGCCTGTGAGTTTTGACCTGGAACTTAGTTTCCTCCATGACTATGAATAGATCTCAGGGCCTGTGGAGTTTAAGACAATTAAAAAGTAGTTACTAAGCATCTACCCTGAAGTTCTAGGGACTTAGTGAAATGTTGTGAGTATAGTGGATATTAATAATCACATATCCCAATTTCTCTCTTTTTATTTGAGTGCAAGTCCAGATGTTAACTCTTAGGTCAAAGAGTTTGTTATAAAACTTAATGAGAAAAGATAAATAATAAACAGTAAGTGGGATAGTGGCACTGATGAGAAGTATACAGTCCGTAGAAAACAAAATAAGGACTGTAGAGACAAGAGACTTAGGCATTACAGAAGAAAATCGAAAGTCGAACAGACATGCTTAGAGCTAGGAACTTCACTGACATGAAGAATCTCCTGCTGGCAGGGGATATCACAATAGAAGCTGCTGGAAAGTTAGACAGGTGATTGGCCTGGAGCACTACTATGTACTTTGGTGCTGTGGTGTCAATCAGAACTGGGTTACACTAAGTTAGTTGTTCATGGATAGTAACTTTCCTAGAGCACTATGTGATGACAAGAAATAGACCTGTGGGATATCTTTGAGAGTCTTTGGTTTATTGTTCTTTTCCTCATGAATGAACTGTCATTTAAAAATTTTCTTTTTCACTTTTCAGACACCATGACTTTCATACTTGCAGCTGATCAGTTAGTGGCTGCTTGTTGAATTGTCCAGTGTAGAAATGTATCCCTTTTAGTCTTTAACATGAAACTTAGGATCTTGGAGTTTCTGCCATCCATATACATGTATAATTCTTCAGGACTACAAATAGATTGCATTCAACATCAATTAATGTCATAGTCCAAAATATTGTGTGTTGCATACATCTCATGCAAGGAACAAGCACTGACTGTACAAAGTACTCTCAACTGAAATGCTCTCCGCCTGAATAAATTCATGCAGAGAAAATAAATAACAGTAAGCAAGCAGCATGATCTGTATAGAGCTGATTTGTTTTTTGCTTATTTTGTTTTGTTTTCCTACTGCCTTTAGCACAGTGTCTTACTCATTAAACGTTTGTTACAGTGAAAAAAATGCATATTCATACTGTGTGTTTTTCCACTGCCACCTCTTATCTTGAAAACTGACCACTTCGAGTGGAATCACTAGCGTTTTTATTTTAGAGATTGTACCCCTGTTCCTTTGCCTTCCTCTGAAGGACAGAATGAAATATGATAATACAGTCATTTGTACTGAGCATGCTCCAGCTGAAAGGTCTTTTGTGGGCTCTTCCAGTTTCAGAGAATGGTACTCATTGTTTGCTTCTGTGTTTGAAGATGACCGCACCGATAGAGTTTTATCTCCAACTGGCTGAAAGGACTGTGGTCTTGGAGGCAGGCGTGTGGGCAGGCATTTGGCCTATGGTGAGAGCCTGTGTGCAGGGCCTGGTATTTGCTGCACCGTCTTTCTTCAGGTGGCTTGTCCAGATGAACTAGGTCATGTCTGTTAGCTGTACACCAGGTTCCTTTGTTGGCAGGTGTTCTCATCCAGAATTCCAGAGTTATCGAGAAATGAATTGTGTCAACAGAAGTGTCCATTGTGTTTAAAATGCTTCAGAGCCTCTGACAGCTGCTCTCATTTTTGCAGAGCAAACTGCAATTGAAGGTTTGGCAAAGGTTAATTTTTAAATGGATTCTATGCTTCTATATGTGACATCTCCCTTGGTATTTGAATCAGTCAGCATAACCCCATCGTTAGATTTTTTTATGAATTTTTTGTTGGTCACCTTTAAAGCTGCATCAATCACTTGGTAATGGAAAAAAAGTCAATGTAATGATCTACTCTGAAAATAAACAGTATAACTTGACTTTGGCGTTGAGAGCCTATTATCATGTGGTAACATCATTCTCTTGCAGTGACATTATCTGTTAGGGATATTATGTTGGTGGAAAATATTTCAATTTCGTTATCGGAACAATGAAACTGTGATATTTAATTATAGAGAAGTATGTTCAATCTGGAGAATCTGGTATGTTGACTGTCACAGTTTACTCATCAGAAGCCTATGCAGTGTAATCAAATTTGAACATCATTATTTAGTGACCCACAGAAGTAACTGACACAATCCTTTTCCTTGTTTTTCTGAGTTTTTTCTTTTTTACTTTTGGTTCTCCCATTGTTTGCTGATTGAGAGTTAACTAATTAGCAAACCCAATTAATGCACTCAAGTTCTAGGTAGTAGAGAAGGGCTAGGGAATGGAAAGTAACATATCTGGCCAGTTTTTACTTCTGGAAAATGTAATCTATGTGAGTGAAACAGGAAAAAATGTGGCTCCAAGTTGGTATGTTAGCAAACGTGGGGGGAGTTATTTGCCTGTCTCTGACTCCTGCTCCCTATCACAATCTTCCGCCCACAACACACACTGTGTTGAGGATTCTGAAAATAAAACAAAGAAAATACCCAGGAAGATTCCATTGATGAGACTCATGTGCTGAATTAGGCTGGCCTTGGAGTATCAGAGCAAGTGCTTTTGGGAGAAGCTTTGAAAGGTGAAGGAAGGACTCGTAAGTCTATATTTGCTCCTATCAGAATTATCAGTTATACCACTGTCCCTTCTGCTACAGCCCTTCGTGGGTCAAAAGCTTGATCCTTTGTCTTAGTTTCTTATTCACTGCTGTGACAGAACACCCAATGTCCACAATTTAAAGGAGGAAAGACTTACTTATCTCACAGTTTTGGAAGGTCTCACATGGTCTGGCCATGGACAGCCAACAATTGTAGAAGCACTTGGTAGAGGCTGGACAGTTACTCACCCCAGTGCAGACAGAAATCCAAGTGAAACTGGAACCAAGTGAATATCTTCAGACTCAGGCAACAGCAGAGTCCTCCAAGGAAGAAGCTGAAATAATATTTCTTCTCCCTTTACTTAGCTCAAGCTGTCAGCCAGGTTCCCTGGGCTAATGACCCTCCCTCACTTCCCAGCTCACAAAATCAACAACACAAACCTGGAAACTCTACCCTGGGCAATCCCCAATCTCAAGTTGACACAGTCTTTCCATGTCTAACTTGAGGCATCTTCCCCATCTAACTCCCTGCAGCCAAGGGCTACCTCCCAATAACACACAGTTCCACAGTTATCCTACCATATCCAAATACATGAGACTTCTGGGTGACATTTCAGATCTTAACCATGGAACCCTTTTTCCTGAGGACGTTTTATGAGTCTGACAATATTTTTGATCTTCGTCCAAAAGACATTATAATGCAGACATTATCCTCTCGGAGCTTCTCCTCTTGTAAGATCTTGTCACACTAAATGACTATGCTTGGAATGAAATGTGATCAGAAAAAGGAAGAAACCACTGGTATTATTAAGGACAAGTTCATGAGAAATTAGAGAATTCTGTTTTTTTTTTTTTTTTTCTGAGCCACAGGAACTCAGAAATCAGAGTTCACTGTTGGTTGATAAAGAAGTTTCTGAGCATATGAGAATTACAGTTGCTCAACCAAGGATGAGTTGGCAAGTTAGTGGCAGGACTAGAACCATAGCCTCATCTCTTGACAAGTGTTCTTTCCACTGAACCTCATTGCTTTCCAAGTTTTATTTCCAGCCTAGTACTAAGAGGACTGGAATTCTGCTGTAGAAGGAGTTACGTGAGGAGTCTGTCTCTACTTTACAGTTTCTCTTGGTCATAAGCCCTAATGTAAATCCTTTGTGCTTCCTTTTCATTTATGTGCAGTCAAAGGAACTTGGCTGATGGAAGTAGCTGGACTCGAGAGAGTCAGCATCCTGGTTTGGCTACTGAAGCGTTCTGAGTCACTTACTCGGCATGTCCTGAGATTCACAAAAGTGCCACAAGAACCATGAGGCAGAATTTGTGTATGTAGAGAGTTGGGAAAGTGGAGGGGGCTGTACTGAGGAATGCGACCATGCTCACATGGAGTTGAGCTTTTGGATACAATGTAAGAAGAGAAAATGCCTTCTGTCTTTGACAGGGAGCCATAATCAATCTAGTGATAGCAAACTGAAGAAAAGCATCACTAGTCCAGCATTCATGTGGACTGCCATAGAGCAAACTGGGCACTGTTGAAAATATGAATTTTCTGGCTTATTTGCTTTCAATTATTTACTAGTTTTAGTGGATAAGTGAAAATTATATATTTATGATATTTTAATTTACAGATGGTGTGTGGGATACTAATATTTTATCTTTTTGTGTGGTGAAAATATTAACACTCCTTTAAAATTTATTAGTAATGATCAGTCTGGCTTGTACATTTTCTTTACTTCAGCTCAGGTTCTTTTGTAGATTCTTAGTACATGCAACAAGTAGAAATATTCTAACCCAAAGGCCAATGAAAGTAGCATGTATATCTAAAAGAAAGTATTTCAGAACTAGTCTTCAATAAACTCGAAATTTGCTAATAGTTAAATTCAACAGATGCTGAGTCCATATTCATGTTGTTACACTTTACAAAGAAGCATCACCTTGTTCTTTCATTATAACGTTATATAAGTTTTTCTCTGCTAACTAATGAATCCAGATTCAAAAACAAAAAAATGTAGAGCTATCCACAGGGACAACCGTGTGCACAGCTGGTCCTTCTTTAAAAGAAAGATAAAATAAAATAAATAAATGCTTGTTTGCCCCATACCACTTAATGTTAATGCTTGGCTTTGTGGCACAAAAAACAGAATATAGGAAAATTTTCCTGAGGAAATTTTTTTTTAAAAATGTAATACATGCATATGTTGAATTTTCATTTAAGTAAAAGGCAACATGGTAGAGAAAGAAAGTAAGCCATAGGGGTTGTACCCATGAAGTCAGAGCCCTTGCTCAGTCTTTCCGAAGTTTACTTAATCCTCTTGAACCTAAGTTTTCTCATTGGCAAAATACAGTATTTGTCTATATAAATGCCGTTTCATAGCACTGGCTATATTATGAGCATTCATCAAATATTAGCCCAATTTTTCTTCCTAATTTTTGTCTGATCAAAATAAAAAAGTACAAAAGACAAAAAAAACAACTTAATGGAAAATGACTTTGGAGGACCCCCTTAATTATCTTTTCTTGCAGTATCCAATGATAAAACTCTTACAGTTGGGTCAATTTCTTCTTTGTAGTACAATTCTAATATAGAGAAAAGCTGTCAAAGGATCAGGTTAGAAGACAGACTCCAAGAGAGGCTATAAGCCCCTTCTTAGTTCTTTATTCATTGCAGAGACGGAATACCCAACATTCACAACATAAGGGAGATGAGATTTACCCATCTCATAGTTTCAGAAATCTTGTGTCCATTCTGCAGGGTACCCTGAAAGGTCTCATTTCAAAATGACGTATTTTGCCTTTCCACACGCTAACTGGTAAAGGGTGGGGTCCCGCTGATTCCTGAGCCATCCTCAAAACAACTTTTTTACGGTCCTGATTCCAAGTCCTTGGCTTCTTTTTATTATTTTCTCTTTGATAACAGGGTGCTCTTATACCCCTACTTTGCCATAATATTGTTTCTAATGAAACTGCACATTTTTAAAATTTTTTCCTCTGCTGTTTTCTCCTGCTTCTCAGTGTAGAGCTGGCTAAAAAACACGAGCAATAACCAGGTGACAACCTGAACATCGGACTGCTTTGATGTTTCCTCTGCCAGCTGGGTAACCCACCATTCTTAATCCCAGTTTCAGTCAGTGCCTCTGGAAAGGGGCAAAATGCCAACACACATTTTGCCGGAGCATAGCACATGTGGCTCTTAGACCATTTGCCAATAAAAGTCTCCTTTCCATCTGAAACTTCTTGAGCATGGACTTTACAATCCACACTTTTATCAGGATTTTGGTCTTCTGTTAATCTGACCAGAGTCTCTTATCAAGCTTAGTTTACAGCATTTAAGGCTTCTCCGTATCATTCCAAATTCCTCTTATGAGCCAATCCCGAATCATATGGTCAGATAAAGTCACAACAAGGACCTCATTTCACTCCTGTCCTAGTTCCTTTTTCATTGCTGTGACAGAATACCCAACACCCACAACATAATCAGAAAGTCTCAGTCCATTCGTGAGCAAGTGACAATAGTAGAAGCACATGGCAGAGACTGTTCATGGCATGGTAGACAGGAAGTCAAGAGAGCAAGAAAGGGTGAAGCCAGTGTATGTCCTTCCAGGCTGTGTCCCAGAGCTCTGTCCCTTCCATGTCACATGCTCAGTAATGTACCACATGCCCATAATGTGTAATCTGTTATCATCCCTTAGTTCATCATATGCTTGTAATCCACCCCTTCTGACCAGGCCCCACCTCTCAACAGCACATGGTTCTATAGGTATTCCACAACATTCAAATGCACAAGACTTTTGGGAGACATTCCAGATCCAAACCATAACAGGCCCTGTGAGATGGAAGGAAAAATCAAGACATAGTTGTGGAAAGAGAGGAAGAAATCGAGACACATCTTTTTCCTTTGACATTAGTCATTGTTCCAAAGGCAGGATTGTTCCATCATGTATTGTCAAAATTGGGATGTTTTTCAAAGTCAAAAAAGAAAAAAAAAGACAGGGGAAAAGGACACATTAGATGAAGTACAGCTGATGGTCCATAGTAAACTGGGACACATAGTTACTATGTCCCTAGGAGCCCATTAGGCCTCAGGTAATGTACGATTGCACCGATCTTGGCCAGAATCTCTACTGGTCTTTTATGAGTTTGGCAGAGTGTAGTCAGTCATGCCATCTCCTTTGAGGCTTAACGTATTTATTAGTGTAAAGAATCAAAGAGATCTATGCCTCAAAAAACCAACCAGTCAACCAGTCAACCTACCAACCAACCAACCAAACAAACAAACAAATCTAGGTCTTCAGAGGATGGACCTGAGAATAAGGAGAGAGGTAAATTAGCCACAGTGAAAGAATTTCTCCCATTCCTCTTTTCAACTTTATAAAACTTAGAATATCAGGTAATAGACTTTATGGTAACTGTCCTATTGTTATATTTTTAATCTAAACAGTTACTTGCTAATTAGAGAAAACTATGACAATAAAAGATCAACAGGGAGAAGGTACCAGGTGAGGTGGCATGTGACTGTAATACAAAGAATCTGGGATACTGAGGCAAGAGGGTAACAAGTTTGAGTGCAACCTAGGCAATTTAGTAAATTTAGTGATAATCCATTTCAAAGTAAAATCCTTTTAAGAAGAGTTGTGGATGCAGCTCAGTGCAAAGGCCCTGTGTTCAATACCCAATACCAGGAGTAGGAGTAGTGAGAAGGGAGGAGGTGTGCTTAAGGAAAATCTGCTGGTGAATATGTGAGTGTTAGTAGTAAATTAATACATGTTGGAACTTAGCAGCAACTGCTTGGAAGTAACTTCTCCTTTCCTAAAAGGTATCTATGGCTACACAGGTGTGCGAGCGCTGAAGCCACTGCCCAGGGGGAGTGACTTTCTTTGCCCATCTCTCCTGATAATAGTAAGGTAGATTTCAACCAACACACACATACATGAGTGGGACATACGTGCTGATTTCACATTAGACGTGTGAACTCACCACTTGCTAAATGACACCTTGAATTCTGGAATTTTCCTTCATTTATACTTTACTCTCTATACACACAGGTATCATTAATTTTACACACAGGTATCTATACACACAGATATCTATTAATTTTACTTATTTTCTCAAACCACCCAAGCAGAGAAGTCAGTATGGTCTTATGACCATATGGTCTTCTCTATTAAGGGTTTAGCAATGCTTATGGAGGCTGCTAAACCCTCAGCTGGTGTCCGAATATCTGCTCAACATGTGTGATTACCCATATGTTAGCCTGCATGCCCACCTTTGTTGTGTTTACAGCAGCAAAGCAGAGACGTTTGAGAGCTGGAATGTTTTAATGGCTTTAGTAGGTAAACATGAACTCTCAATTATTCTGAAATGAGATTACATTTATGGGAAACAACCATATTGACTGGGTGAGTTCCTCTTCTTAAACTATTGATGCTACTACATTCTTCACTGATGTTTCTTCTTAAAGTTAAGCCATTCCTGTAGCCCTGCTTTTATTAAGGTTTTTTACCTACCTGCTCAGAAGTAGTCTTGTTCTGTATTTTAGCTATTCTCTTATTGTGCACATCTCCATAACAACCCACACTTCAATTTTATTTTTCCCCATAATAACTCACACTCCAATTTGTAATTTTTTAAAAAATTGATCCAGACTCAATGGTTCAGGACTTTACTCTCTATTTACTGATTTATTATCTGTAAGTGCTTCAGATGCCACCATGTCCAGCCTATGTGGTGCTGGGGAATCGAATCCAGGGCTCCACACATCCCAGGCAAGCACTCTTAACCACTGAGCTATACCTCCAGCCTCTCACACTGAAATTTTAACTTATTTTTTCCTGGGAGTCAGCATATTTTTTCTTGGAGGAAATACATATTGATTTATCACTTCATTGGAACTTTATGTGTTATTCATTAAAGAAACTATATTTTTACCAATCCATGTGTATGACAAAAGAATACATTTTCCTGACCCTTTTTACAAACAAAATATGCCCTCTGTGTGATCATGGTGTGCTTAAAGAAAGGTTCAATTTTGCAATATTTCTAATGGTCAAATTAACTTTGAAATCAGAATTGAGCAAGTAAACTTGAGGTTTTTATTTCCCAAGAGAAATAACATTCAGTTTGACGTATTGCATTGGACTATAGGTAAGTGTCCTGTTCCCTTGGTATGAAAGGAAACCATCCTAGCCTCGTACATTATCGTATAATTGGTGGGGTTTGGTTTGGCAATCGTATTTCCCAAGAATAAGAGTCTGGTTTTTTTTGAGTGTCTTTTAAAATTTTTCTTTCTTTCTTTCTTTCTTTCTTTTCTTGGCAGTTCTTATTCTGGCAAATGTCTTGGGAGTTCTTCTGTAATTCTTGGAGTGCACCTTCAGTAATGTGTGCATATGATCAGGAGACACATCTCGGCTAGACAATTTAATGCGTGTCTGGTAGGATAATCCATCCTGGCTGAAAGTCGTTGGCAAGCTGTTGTCTATTACCAGAAAGTAAAGGGGGTGAATAGGAAATTCCCCAACAGCTTTCCCCAATCCTCTCACTTTTACTTTTTTTTTTTTTTTAAAATAAGAGAGTGAAATTGACCATTTGGAATACATTTGTATAGTGGTATGACTTTATTTTGCTTTGCTTTGTCATGCTAGTGAAGACTTCCAGTGTGACATTGAATAGGCATGGTGAGAGTAAGCGTCTTTGGCTTGCTCACAATCTTATGGAGAAATTTTCTCTTTTTTGAGTGATAGAGGATTCTTTCCTGCTCCTCAGAACTAAAGGGCTGCTGCCCTGCTCTTAGTTTCTGTGCTAATACCACGCCCAGTTTTTAGACTGCCCTACGTCCCAGCTGGGTGACGGCAAAGCAGAAGGAAACTGTAAACTTCTATTTTGGTGACTCTGAATTCAGTCTACCTACTACTTTTACCTTTTAGTACTCAAATGGTCACCACATACCCTGTTCAGGGAGCCTCGCTGCACTCAGTAACAGAGATAGGGGGGAATGTGTTTGTTCCGTCTTACCTAGAAATAGAAATCTTTGATATTTTTAAAAGTAAGAGAATTATTTATTTTTATAAATGCTTTTTATTTCTCATATTGGGAAGAAAAACTTTAATTGTGAAATTTAAAATTCTCCCTTTTGTGTTTTATTGTGTGTATATATGCTTATCAAGAATGCAAGACTTTATGCATTACTTATCTTAATGTTTAATGAAAATAAAACCTGTAGGATACTGGTTACAAGCAATTTCACTCTTCCTATCACTTATGCCCAGAAGGACACTCTCAGCATAACTAGTTCTTTCCTCATTTTTAAATCACATATTGGACATTTTTCATTACTGATGTGGTCACTCTTGGATTTAAAATACAGTGTCTTTCAATCATGTTAAAGCAAATAATTTAAGGTTAGGGATTATTATGTATATACTTATAGTAACTGAATATCAGTCTTCTTTTCTTTTTTTTTTCATTGAAAATTATACATGTGTACTTATCATATGCAGCATGACTATGTTACAGTTTTTGTGGTTCTTCATCTAGAATGTTCCATAAAAGCCTCATGTATTTGCAATGTGCTTGGATTAGGGAAGTTAATTGGATCAAGAGGATTGATTGTGTTTTCATGTATGATTAGGAGCTAGATGGTTAGGTTGTACGAATGGATCACTGGGGACTGAAAATAGAAGAGTGTGCATTCTTGCCTTAGCTTCATTTTGCTCTCTGCTTCCTGTTGTGATGCCATGAGCAGCCATCCTTTGCTAGGTCATCCCATCATGCCCTTTGCCGTTGCCAGCTGACCGTGCAAGAGCAGATACCTCTGAACTGTGAGCTAAATAAACCTTTCATCTCTTAAGTTATTAATGTCAGGCACTGAGATCCAGCATTGAGAAAAATGATAAAGCCATTTCCATGTTTCTCATTCTAATAGAGTGCACCAATAAATTTTTAGAAGAAATTTTTATTATTTATTATTTATTTTTGAGACAGGGTCTCACTTTGTAGCCCAGGCTGGCTTTAAATTCTTGGCAATTTTGTCTCAGCCTCTCAAGTGCTGGGATTACAGATATGCGTCACCAGGCCCTGCTTCATGTGGTGATAGGGAATCGAACTCAGGGCCTGAGCTTGTAAGTTAAGCATGATAGCCACTCTGCCATCCCTGTAGCTCCAAAAAGAAAATTTTAAAAGTTTTTGTTATTAATTGATTTTTACTTATTAATACTTTTATTTGACAACTATTTCCCACTATTTTTATTAATATACATATGCAATACATAATGTTTACAATAAACTTGAGTATTTTGTGCACATATCAACTTTACGATCCCTTCCCATTTTTGACCCACCCACATCTTCCCCGTCCCTTCCCCCCAACTCTGTCACATCATGTGGTTCTATAGAATGTCTGTGTTCTGAGTTTTCCAAGTCAGAGAGACTGTACAATACTTAACATATTTAATCTTCCACATCTAAATCATTCCACTTAACTCACCACTCTTTAGCTCAGTTTCCTATTCCTTGAATGGGCCACAGTGGTCAAATCTTGAAGCCTCTTCTCTGAGTCCAGCCGATCCCTTTATTGGGATATTTGCCAAAAGTTCTTTTTTCCCCCCTATATTTTGCTATATCTTTGTTGACCTTCTTAAACCCGGCCTTACCCACCGGTACACATTAGAAAAAAACTACAAGCATGTAATTCAAAAGAATAGTACATATGAGAAAGAAGAAGAAAAGTTAGATTTCAAATGCCTTAGCTGAATGCTGGAAGGTACATGTTTGTACACTCACAGGGCCATCTTTACATCAATCAGTTTTCTTAGGATAAACTTACATCAAAGATCTAATAAGTGAATTGCTAAAATAAATGAACTTAAAACTGTATCACATTGCTAAATTGAATGAAGTTATATCTATATTTGTATTCATTTATGGAATATGATGTGCCATTTTGGTGTGTGTACAATGTAGAATGGCTAAATCAAGCTAGTTAATATATCAGTTTGTTATCATCTGTGGTGAGATTTGAAATTTGCACTCAGGTATTTTGAAGCATGCAACATAGTGTTACTGACTGTAGGCACACTGCTTTGCAATAGATCTGAAAAATTTAAACTTTCTGAGATATGGCTTCATTTTTAAGCTACTCTCTTGTGACCATTCCAGATCAAGTCCTATAGAAGCAAAGAAGCAGAGGTGTTACCTTCTTTATTTTTGGCAGTCAGTGCTTCTTTTCTCTTGCACCCATAGACACTCTTTGATTTTCCCAGGACTAAAGGGTAGAATTGGAAATGGGAGGAGCTAATAGTCAGAAAAAGCTTTACTAGACTGGCTTTATTGTGAACTTGCACGTTCCTGATCTTGTATATCGAATGCTAAACTGACTCTTAAGCTTGGCTTTTAGACACTTCTTCACTGAAGATCTCTTGTCTGCAGTTCTCTGGCACTATGCGTCATTTCCATATTCAAGCTGTTCTAACCAAGGTGTTTCTTTCTCTCTGTCTCTGTCTCTGTCTCTGTCTCT
>PVKB01005115.1:0-107617 GCA_004027205.1 Ctenodactylus gundi | reverse complement strand
CATCATGCTTAGTGAAGTGAGTCAGAAGCAGAAGGTGAAACATCGAATGGTCTCTCTGACATGAGAGACCCAGATCACAACTCTTATGGAACTTAAAATGAAAAACGAAGGGAAACATGAGGGGAAGGTGGGGTGGAGGGGTGGGGAGGGGAGGGACAAAAGGAGAGTAGGAAAGTCCTTGCCACCTTGACAAGATATGTATGTCTGCTTCGGAGGCTGCAGGTAGGCCTCTGGGGCAACCTCCCCAGCCCCGTGCCTTGAGTCAGCTAGCATCAGGCCAGGCCACTCCTGAGGCAGCTGGTTGGCTTTGAGGACATTTTCTGCACCCCTCACCTTGGAGACCCCCAGCTGAGACCAGGCTCAGTAAGAACCAGGCTGGGTTGCTCCTGAGATGGTTGGTTGACTTGGGGGACATTTTCCAAGCCCCTCACCTCGGGCTCTGCGGCTAAGGCCAGGCTCATTGAGAAAAAGGCTAGGATATCCCCACTGACCCTAGCAGTGACTGTGTTCTCCCCGTGCTGGACAGAATCGTACCTGGAAGAAACACAGGGGAATCCAGGGACAGACAACCAGAGACAACCAAAGACAACAGAACCATGAGGAAACGTGGAAATAAATCTCCTTCAGAAAGTCTCGAAATACCAGAAGAACATACCAAGAATTCTGAAAATGCAGAAGCTAAAGATGAAAATGGCACAAATGATGGTAACTTCTGGGCCCAGAAATACATGGACTTAACGCAGGAATTAAAGCAAGATGTGATGCAGGAAATGAAAATCATAGATCAAGAGCGATGCCAAGACCTAGCTAAGCTAAAAGCAAGCTTGGAGAAGCAAGTAGAGGAGATCAAAGAAGAAATGAACCAGAAGATAATGAAGACCATACAAGAAATAAGAGAAGAACACAACAGAGACATAAAAAATGCAGATATACAAAAGTGAAAAACACACAGGTAACAATAAGCAACAATATGGAACATTTCAAAATAGACTATCAGACCTAGAAGAAAAAATGATGGAGAGGAAAAAGAAAGACCATAAATATCACAAAATAAAAAAAGAAGAAAGTGAATCATTATAATGGCTGATAGATGATTCAAAAAGAAACAACCTGAGAATTATGGGATTCAAGAGAAGACCAAGGACAAAACAAAAAGATCAAAAGTCATATTCAAGGAAATTATGGAAGAAAATTTCCCAAATCTAAGAAGAGAAATGAACATTGAGCTGCTGCAGGCATATAGAACACCAAACAATATGGATCAGAAGAGAGCCCCATCATGACACATCATAATTAAAGTACTAGAAACCCAACACCAAGAAAGAATACTGAAAGGAGAAAGAGAAAAGCAGAAGGTGACCTACAAAGATAAGCCCATCAGGATAACTACGGACTTCTCAACCCAGACTCTAAAAGCCAGGAGACCATGGAGCAATATCATTCAAACACTAAAAGAACACAAATTTCAGCCAAGACTACTATATCCAGCAAAACTATCTTTTAATCTAAAAGGAGAAATTAAAATTCTCCATGATATACAAAGTTTAAAGAAACTTGCAGCCACTAAGCCAGCACTGCAGAAAATTCTCAAAGGAAACTTGGATAACAAAAGAGAGACCAACGACACAAGAGACCCCAGAGAAAAAGAAAAAGAGACAAAAGCCAGAGGAGAATGAGCTGAGAAAAAAGTAAAGCCAGTAAACAACAGGGAAAAACTACAATGATGGCAGGACACACCAGACATACCTCAGTAATTACCCTAAACGTGAATGGCCTCAACTCACCTATCAAAAGACATAGACTAGCTGACTGGATCAAAAAACAGAAACCCAGAATTTGGTGCCTACAAGAGACACACGTCACCCACAAGGAAACTCATAGACTGAAAATAAAAGGCTGGAATTCAATATTCCATGCAACAGGTCCCAGAAAACAAGCAGGGGTAGCTACATTAATCTCAGACTCATCCAATTTCAAAAGAAAACAGTTGAAGAGAGACAAAGATGGACACTACATATTGGCTAAAGGAACATTAGAGCGGGAAGAAATCACAATTATCAATATGTATGCACACAACTCTGGAGCACCCAATTACGTAAACCAAAAATTACTGGATTTTAAAGGACACATAGACCCCAACACAATTATAGTAGGGGACTTTAATTCTCCATTAGCACAAATACATAGATCAACCAAACAAAAAATCCACAAAGATACACAACTGCTGAAAGACACTATAGAAAACTTGGACGTAATAGACATTTACAGAGTCTTCCACCCAACATCAACTGACTGTACGTTCTTCTCAGCAGAACATGGAACATTTGCTAAAATAGACCATGTCCTAGGATATAAGTGATGCCTAAGCAAGTACAAAGGGATAGAAATAGTTCCCTGCATACTCTCAGACCATAGTGGAATAAGACTGGAACTTAACAGCAGCAGAAACAGAAGAAAATACACAAACACATGAAAACTTAAGAACTTACTACTGACCAAACAATGGATCATGGAAGAAATCAGAGAAGAATCAAAAACTTCATAGAGTTTAATGACGATGGAAGGACAACATATCAAAATCTGTGGGACACAATGAAAGCAGTCCTTAGAGGAAAATTCATTGCTATAAATGCACACATCAAAAGAACAGAACAGTCACACATAAATTCACTAGTGATGCACCTTAAGGACCTAGAGAAACAAAAAACACTTAACCCAAAAGGCAGTAGAAGAGAAGAAATTATAAAGATCACATCTGAAATAAATGAGATTGGAATTAAAAAGACAATAAAAAAGATCAATGAGTCAAAGAGCTGGCTCTTTGAAAGAATAAATTGACAAACCTCTTGCCAACTTCATCAAGAAAAGGAAAGAAAAGGCACAGATTAGCACACTTAGAAACAAAAAGGGTGAAGTTACAACAGACTCTGCAGAAATTTAGAATATTATAAGAAATTACTTTGAACACCTATATTCTAACAAATTTGAGAACTGGGAAGAAATGGATGCCTTCCTAGATACATATAAAATACCAAAATTAAATGAGGAAGATATAAAAATCTTGAACAACCCCATCATGCACACAGAAAATGAAGCAGTAATAAAAGATCTACCTACAAACAAAAGTCCAGGCCCAGATGGATTCACAGCAGAATTTTTTTCGGTACTTTAGTGAAGAACTTACTGCAATCCTCCTCAAACTATTTCATAAAGTAGGAAGGAACGCTACCAAACTCATTTCTCAAGGCTAACATCACACTAGTCCCAAAACCAGACAAAGACTTAACCAGGAAGGAAAATTACAGACCAGTATCCTTAATGAATATAGATGCAAAAATCCTCAATAAGATTCTGGCAAACAGAATCCAACAAGTAGTCAGAGAGATCATACACCATGATCAAGTCGGCTTCTTCCCTGAGATGCAAGGCTGGTTCAACATACGTAAATCAATCAATGTAATACACCATATCAACAAAATTGAAAACAAAAACCACATGATCATCTTTATTGATGCAGAAAAATCCTTTGACAAAATCCAGCACCCCTACATGATAAAAACACTGAGAAAAATGGGTATATAAGGGCCCTACCTAAAACTCACAGAAGTCGTATATGCTAAACCTACTGCAAATGTCATAGTAAATGGAGAAAAGTTGAAAACCATTCCCTCTCAAATCAGAAACGAGACAAGGATGCCCACTGTCACCACTTCTATTCAACATAGTCCTTGAAACACTGGCCATAGCAATCAGATGAGAAAATGAAATAAAGGGAATCTGCACCGGAAAGGAGGAGGTCAAACTTTCCTTATTTGCAGATGATATGATTACCTACATGGAAGACCCTAAAAACTCCACTATGAAACTCCTAGAAATAATAAAAATTTTAGCCAAGTCACAGGCTACAAAATTAACACTAAAAAATCAATAGCTTTTCTCTATACTAGTAATGAATTTATTGAGCAAGAACTCAGAAAAACAATTCCATTCTCAATAGTTCAGCAAAAATTAAATAACTAGGTGTATACCTAACCAAGAAAGTGAAAGACCTATATAAAGAAAACTACATCACATTAAAGAAAGAAGGTATAGGAGACACTAGAAAATGGATAGGCATCCCCTGCTCTTAGATAGGCAAAATAAATATAGTCAAAATGACTATACTCCCAAAACTTATATATAGATTCAATGCAATTCCTATCAAAATAGTTACAAGTTTCTTCAAAGAACTTGAAACAACAATCCTTAAGTTCATATGGAACCAAAAGAGACCAAGAATAGCCAAAGCAATCCTGAGCAACAGGACCAAAGCTGGAGTCATTACAGTTCCAGACATCCAGGCTGTACTATAAAGCCATAGTTGTAAAAACAATTTGGTACTGGCACAAAAATAGACAGATAGACCACTGGAACAGATTGGAAGATGAAGAGACAAACCCAAATACCCTCAATCACTTAATCTTTGACAAAGGGGCCAAATGCATATAATGGAAAAAGGACAGCCTGTTCAACAAATGGTGCTGGGAAAACTGGACATCCACATGCAGAAGAAGGAATCTAGTCACACACCTGTCACCATGCACCAAAATCAAATCAAAGTGGATCAAAGACCTAGATGTTAAAATGAAACACTAACCCTTCTAGAAGACAAATTAGGCACATTTCTAAAATACATAGGAGTAGGAAAAGACTTTCTTGACAAGACACCAAGAGCAAAAGAAATTATCCCCATTATTAACAAATGGGATTTGTCAAATTAAAAAGTTTCTGCACAGTAAAGAAAACTATCAACATTGTAAAAAGAGATCCAACAGACTGGGAAAATATATTTACCACCAACATCTCAGATGAGAAGCTTATAACTAGAATATATAAGAGCTGAAGAAAAGTAACCCTACCAAAATAAAGGATCCTATTGAAAAGTGGGCAAATGAAGAGACAGTTCACTCATGAAGAAATGCAAAGGCCAATAGATACATGAAAAGATGTTCAACATCTCTAGCCATAAGAGAAATGCAAATCAAAACAACGCTAAGAGACCATCTTACCGCAGTCAGAACAGCCTAAATCAACAAGTCAAGTAGTAATCAGTGCTGGGGTGGCTGTGGGGAGAAAGGAACCCTCCTGCACTGATGGTGTAAATGTAAATTTGTACCACCCCTTTGGAAAGCAGTATGGAGAGCTCTCAAAAGACTAGAAATAAATGTCCCCTTCGATCCAGTGACACCCCTCCTGGGAATATATCCAAAAGAGGTCAAAACAACACACAACAGAGATATTTGTATACCCATGTTCATAGCAGCACAACTAACAATAGCAAAAATATGGAAGTCACCAAAATACCCATTAACAGACCAGTGAATACACAAATTGTGGTATTTATACACAATGGAATACTATGCATCTATAAAAGTCCAACAGCGTGGAGGCTTTTGCAGGCAAATGGAAGAAACTTGAGAACATCATGCTTAGTGAAGTGAGTCAGAAGCAGAAGGTGAAACATCGAATGGTCTCTCTGATATGAGAGTCCCAGATTACAACTCCTATGGAACTTAAAATGAAAAACAAAGTGAAACGGGGGGGTCGGGTAGGTGAAGCGTGAGGGAGGGGAGTGTAGGGGGAGGGAGGAAAGGAGAGTGTGAAAGCACTTGTCACCTTGACAAGATACATGTGCATAAAAGGCTCAACTCCATTGTAAACCTTAAAAAAAAGATAAGTATGTGCACAAAATGCTACACTTCATTGTAAACGTTAAATTTTGCACTTATACATATCAATAAAATTGGGGAAAAACTCAATGTCTTCTTTTTTAATAAATGACCCATTTTCTTTATATATTTATAACAAATGTCTATTAATGTTTATGGATATTATATAAACTCTTAATTAGAATAGTGATATAGGAGAAATGTGTTGAAAGATTTTATTGCTTGTTTGTTTGTTGTTGATTGGTTGGTTTCTGGACAAGATTTTCCTATGAACCCAGCCTGATTTGAAACTTCTGGACCAGATGATCCTCCCAGGTCAGCTTCTTTGCAGCTGAGTATCTAGGCAGTTGCTACCATGCCTGGGTAGGGGTTGTCATCATTTACTCTACAGGTGAGCAGTCATTTGCTACTAAGTAGCAGCAACCTTGTGTCTTGGTTCTATGTTCAGTTGTTGAAGACAAGACAAATTATGTCTATGTCTCTGTAGGTGAAAACCCACAGATCTCTGAACCTTGTCAGATTGTAGAAATTCAACTTGCAAGGATAACTTTAATAAATTCAATTTCCCAGCAATGCATTAGTTTTTTTGTAGAATTTTTAATGTTCATGAATCAGAAGAGAAAATATTAGAAAATAGCCCTGAAAACCATATATGCTATAAGTAGAGAAAATGATATAGGAATGTCGGTAAGTACTGGATATGATGTTAATACTGTTTGTATTAAAACTCTTTTCAGAGATGCTTCAGTACATGAAAGGAAACTTTATCTGAGGAAAGCAAATTGAATATATTAATCACTCATGATATTTTATGGTTTGCACACATTGATACAGTTACATTATTCTGGTTAGTATTTACAGGGATGAGAAAGACTTGAGTTGTTTTTCTCAAGTTTGGGGATGAGGGACCAAGACCTAGAATAACTTTGAAGTGCTATACTCCTGAAAAGTGTCGGCATGAAGATTTTAGTCGAGTTCAAGCTGACACCGAAGTCCCTGCTCTTTCTGCCTCACCACACTTTCAAAATAACCAAGCCCCTTCAGAGCTGCGGCCTTGAAATGCTGATTTCTGCAGGAGCTTTCAGCAGAAGGGCTTCTAAGTGGATAACTGCTTTGTAATCAAACACAACATCTTCCTCCTGGGTTTTCTTTTGGACATTTTAAGGACAAAACAAGATCATCTCTGACAATCAAATAGCCCATAAAACCATAAAAAAGATTGAACTTCTCACCCAGCTACATGACTTGTCTGTTTGATGTATTCTATAGTGATGTCTACGTAATATAATGCATAAATTTGTATTTGGCACATCCAAGTGAGCAAACAATGTCTTGGCCTTTAATTGTGTCAGTTAAAGTATTGTCCCTGGCTGACTCTGATTCGTCCTTTTCTCCCTGCTACAAGGCTTTCATCAGGCTCTTTCTCCTGGCCAGTTACACCTTCCATTTCCATACTGCTTCCTCAAATGCATTTATTCAATATTTCAGTATTTCACAACAGAGAAATTCTGTAACTCGTGTCCATTACATATGGCAAAAAACTATATATACACTCTTTGGTGAACTGCCACTACATGTAGCATCTAATCCATCCTCCAGGCTCCTCAGAATGGCATGAAACCCAATCATAAACCCAGAGGAGCATTCCTGAGGTGTAGGCTTGTGTGGCAATGGCAGGTTACACAAAGTACCCAGCTTGAATGTTTTCTAAATCACTTCAATCTGTGATCTATTCCAAAGGTACAGTCTTGAGGGCTGATCCCTTCTGGCCAGGTATTGAGGGTCCATTGAGGGAAGAATCTCACCTTTGCCCTTGATACCAAGAAGGTGCACTGCCACAGGTAGATGAGATCACCGTAGGTAGATGAGAAAACATGATCTTAACTGCTCCACACTCTCAGGAGGGAGAAGAAACACCACCTCTGGTCAGGAAGTCCCACAACACAACAGTGCTCCTACATCAACAATATGAGATGCAAACACCAGAAAATCAAATCTGCCTGAGTTTTCATGCTTAACAAATCCTAGCCAACAGAAATATTTAGGGATGAAATTTCAGAAAATTGCAATTGGTGAATTGAGTTAACAGTCCACACTGGAAAGCTTAGAAGAAGGCAGAGTCCTGGACCACTTACCTCTATCTACTAGGTCAGATCTGTAATGAGCCTGGGGAATTTGCCTTTGAAAGACTTCCAGGTAGAGTTGAGAGCATTCTGTCAGGAACCTAGTGGCTAAGCTTTCTCAGAGTATAAGGGCTTTGACCTCATGTTACTCTTTGTGCCTAAAATTCAGTATCTGAGCCTTGCGTGCCACTGTTTCTAACTTCTCATACCTACAACGCTATGAAATTGTCATGCAAATGCCACCTAACAGCTCTGCTTCTGTTCACAGAAACACTACCGATGGTGTTGCTCAGCATCCACACTATAAAATCTTAAGTGAGTTTTTCTTCAGGATATGATATCAAAAATAATTATCTTTCTTCTGGTAAACAAGCATGTTTTCCCATTTGCATAATAAAAATGATTATATTACATCTTGGCTCCTTTTGTTTGTGTTGTCAGGAATCCCAGAGTTAATTTTTATTCTCAGACATTGAAACTTTGTTAGCCCCTCAAGCTGATATCTTGCTTTCTCCTTTTCCTTTATTCCTGAATTTCTCAATTACATCTACATTCATTAATTTTATTATGCAAGCATTTGCATAACAGATCGAATCTCCAAGATGCCTATCATATGCCAGTAACTATACTAAAAGATTCATAGAAAATATTTTATTCCTGTAACAAACCTTAAATATGGATGCCACCAACCTGTTTTCCCTGAGAAAACTGTTGCTTACATAACCATCCTGCCCACTGTCGTGCTCTTTGTCAGTGGCATACGTAAAATTTGAATACAAAACCAGTCCTTTGTCTGCTTTGTCAGCTGCCCTTTATTTGATTCTGTTCGGTGGCTTATGAAATCGTGCTGGTGGGAGGGAGAAAAGGAGAGCAGGCAGGAAGAGACAGATAGCAATTTACCAAGTGATGTTTTGTACATTCATTATGGCTAATGATTTTATTGCATTAGGTTCTGACTTAATTTAATCTCTTCTCCAGAACGGAACTACCCAAATGTACAAAATAGAGCAGTGAGAGAACTCAGTGAGTCCTCATCTTTTTTGGGCAGTAATCTCTATAGGACACAGTTTCTCCCTTTTCACTCATGACAGTAGACTAGTCAGCCACTTTCCACAATTGATTCATCCTTCACTGTTATTTCTAAATATTATCTCTTCAATGAAACAAACAGAAACTGAATTTTCTACAAATAAGTATAAAGTGTATAGTATTTTATTAAAAGATATAAAGTATTCGAGTGTTCATTAGAAGTCTCAAGTGTGGTTATATTATTAACACGGGTTTCCATGTTCATGTCTGAATTGCAAATTTTGGTAAGAATCCTATTAAATCCAACGGGAATGTATTCCCCACCCTCAATATGTGATGAGTTCTCAGACACTCCATGTCCAAGACATCTGATAACCAACCATGGTCTTCTGGAAGAATTCTACTAGGTCAGTTTGGCCAGATTCCTCCCTTATCCATGTTTCTTCTGAGTATTTTTTCTGCCCCTTGCCCTCCACCTCACTCCTTGATTGTAAGTGCCCACTGTTCCTGGTTTGCACAAAGTAGAACCCACTTTCTCTCCCACACAAACCTCCATTGCACCAGTCCTCCTGTCAGTATACTTGATTCTCCTAAATAAAGTCAGCCTTGTACTTCTTCAACAAGTGCAAACAATATTTCCTTCTCTAACAAATAAAAATATTCAGGCACTACTTATCACATGTTTATGCTAATAAATTATTTTTAGTGAATGCTTATTAAATTGCATGCAAATGTTCATAATAATAGATATTTTCTAAGTTTGATTCTAAATATAGGCTGGCTATATTACTAAATGACCAATAAGATAGCTCTAAATTAGGATGTAGGCCACAGGATAGTCCATAATGCCATTAGAGTTTTGCTGTGTATTTTTTCCTGGCACTGCCGAAGTTCAGACACCTGAACCTAGGACTAAGTGTGAAGGCACAAAAGAAAATGCATTCAACTTTGATAGAGAAATTGGGGCCAAAAAATTCAATAATAAAGAAATATCACTTTTAATTTTTGGAGTTTTTATTTTAATTTTTTGACTTAAAGACAGAAAGACCTCCTGAGAGTCTTACTTTATATTCAATTCTCCATTTTCAGGAATGATTCATTTAGCATCTCTAGTTTCTGAGGGGAGTTTATGCACCACTCTTGTACTTAATATTGTGTTGTCTGACCACACCGGCCCACAACTGTGAGAATCCTTGGGACAGAAAAGACCAATTGCTTGTGCTACATCGTGGCAAGGATGTAGAGCAATTCTCGTTCACTGCATGTAGCAAATTTAGGACTTTTTAACTTTATTAATGCTTAAACATTTATTAGTTCACTCCTAAATAAAAATGATATTTACTTAGGAGCCAGAGACCTCGGAATTTATAAGCATTAAAATATAAATGTTACAGAAGTACAAAGGAATCATGTTCATGAGAGACCTTCTCATTGGTAAATATGACAAGGACTGGAAAGACACGGAAAGTGCAGAACAGCAGGGGAGAAATCTTACGTCTTACTTTGGTGTGGTATTTAATATTTCTTCTAGGACTGTCTAAAATGGATTATCTTAATATCTCTGCTGCTTAATAAAAATGCAAGGTTTATTTTGCATAAAATCCCTAGGAGCCAAAAACAAGTTATATCTATCTATCTATCTATCTATCTATCTATCTATCTATATATATATATAAAGCATGTATATTTTCTTCTGTTTAGGTAACAATTTCTCCCCTAATGTACCCACCCATTGCATAGGAAACAATTTTACAGAAATTTGCATTTTCTTTTACACCAAAGATAGTTGCACAGAGCCTGCAGAGCGTGGACCGGAACAGAATTACTTTAAATGTTCGACAAGAGTTCTGGATCTCACCCCAGCGCATACACTGCCTCAAAGCCAACCAGATTTTAACATCGACCCTAGCTTATACTGCGCAGATTTCCAAAGTGAAGAGAGGCAGCTTGCTCTGAAAGATATTGTTTCAATTACATACAATAGAAAGAAAAAGTGGTATGGCATTATTAGATCAAATCATTGAACATAAATTTTATCTCCACTTTCTGGCACACTGGGAAACATCACACTCAGGGAAGAGATATTGTACCACCACAAATTCCCACAAGAGTAGAAAACACCTAATAGCTCTTCCTGGAAGTGGAACCTGTAGTTCTATGGATCTGTTTCTAGCAATAGTTTTATAGAATGTAAATGTAATTTTTTTAAAAAAAATTGTTTCTTTTCAAGTTCCCCAACCTAACTGGAACACACTGCTTTCCAAAAGCATTTTGTTAAGCTCTGAGTATATCTGTAAAGACTTCATGAAACGGCCAGGAGATCATACTGCTGCTTCCAGTACAGCAGAAGAGGGGCCTCTAACTCTCAGTAACAGGTAGGATGAGAAATAAGGAGATCCTTCCATAACTGGCTCCCTGCTAAGATCTAGAGGCAAATGCCACCAGACTCCGGGAAGTGTGAAAGCCCCTCAGTTCTAAGAAATGTTAAACATTAAGTTCCTGACAGAAATACTGAGTTTATTTTCTCTTCATTGATAAAAATCAAACAAAAAAACCTAAAATGTACTAACAATAGGCATTGGAAAAACGCTGGTAAACCTGAACTATCTGCACTTCTCTTGGGGGTAGTCTCTGTTTCTGCTACATCTATTCCCCTCTGTGCCACCACCATGGCTCTTAGAACAGTTGCCATTATTATCCCCAAATAGAGGAGGTTTTGAATATATTCGTTATAAAAATTGATATAAATTTAAGGCGATGGCTATGTTCATTGCCCTGAGTTGCTCATTACCCAATTCATACAAGAATAAAAATATCACACTGTACTTCATAAATGTCTACAAATATTATGTGCTAAATTAAAATTGATTTTTAAAATAAATAATTTTTCTCTTATTTAAATAGACACCTATAGGCCTGTAACACTGCCCAGTGGTTAGAAATACATCTAACATTTTTATTGTCAAAAATTCCTTCTCAAAAATGTTGGAAATACATATGCATTTCTCCCAGTATGTCAAAGCTGTCATTACATTTTCCCACTTGAAGTTTTATTTTTGGTGACCAAGATGACTCTGAGTCAGAACTCCTGTGAGGGAGAAGTAATTGGTGCCTGGCACTGGACAGGCGTCTACTCCGTGCTGAGGGAGGCAGGGTGGCAACAGAACAGAGCAAGAGCTTCCAACTTCTGCAAGCCTCAAAACCCCTGGGAGCTGTTTTTTGATTGACCTTTTATGCCTGTTTCTTCTCAGAAACCTCAAGTGCGTAATACACACAACATTTCAATTTTCAATACGTACACTGTATACCTTCACATCAGACTTCCAACCTTTGATTTCCTGGTCCCAACAAGCAGACACACAAATATCGAAGCTGACATTTTTGTGTGCGACCACGCTGTGAGGCAGCTCCGGATGCAGGCCGTGGAGTGAGTATTAGAAGTACTAACGAAGGACCAGCATTGGTAGAAACAGAGGAGACCAAGATGGATTGTTACGCTGTTGCCAGGACCAAATATGATTGAAGTTCTAAAGGGAAATTGTGCCTGAGAGAGAAAAATCAATAAGAACTAGAAAAGTACTGAGAAAAACAGGTCAAACATGATTAAAGAACAGAAACGAGGAGCAATCCGTAAGTGTTAATGTTCAGTTTTTATGTGATTGGCAAGTGCTGATGACAAAAATGTTGGAGTAGGGCCATATATTTTAGAAATAGTGGCATTCATTTTTATTTTCTTTTTATTATTATTATTACCGCACATCATTTGGGTTCCGCTGGGATGCATGTGCATTCTGTATTTAGCACTGCAGTGCCTGAGTGAAAGAGTTAAGCCATATGTGATTCGGTCGGCTTCGTAAGTAAAATCGGTTTGCTTTTCTTTACACACATGAAAGGCCAAGTAAGGTTTTTGTCCATATACTACACTCAACACCTATTCAAATCCAATATTTACTCTCTATTTGTGACGTACTTTTTCAGGCAGGGTAGTGATACTAAAAATCACAATAGCCTTATGAACTCTGGTCAAAAAAAAGATAGGTAAGAAGGTAAATAAAAGACCATACTCATGCTAGGATCTGATCATGTTCAAGAGAAAATGTAAGTGATGGAAATAGATGTTCTCTGACATCTCAGGTTGAAAAACTCCTGGCTGGAAATGTGACACTGGAGTGAAAACAGGGAGGAATTTATGGACAGGGTCATGTGGCTATCTGAGAAAAGAGCCCTGGAACCCTGACTGGAGCAGATGTGAGAGGCATGTGTTGTTGACAGGGCAGAAGTAAGAGTTCAGAGAGGTAACTGGGAAAGATGTGTGTGATAGGCGATGGAGAGATATGCAAAATTAAATATTTCTTGGTTTTACGCTAAGTGAAATGCATAATAATTATGCATTTGTGTTCTGAATAGAGAAGAGGCATGAATTATGTTTTAAAGCATTAGAGTTATGTTTTAATAGGACTCCACCATATTTTGTGATGGGAATCAGAAGCTGGGGACAAAAAACAAAAGTATCAATTCTAAGAACCAAA
This sequence comes from Ctenodactylus gundi, assembly GCA_004027205.1. Taxonomy (NCBI): domain Eukaryota; kingdom Metazoa; phylum Chordata; class Mammalia; order Rodentia; family Ctenodactylidae; genus Ctenodactylus; species Ctenodactylus gundi. Next base: position 94,228 of record PVKB01005115.1, on the reverse strand, counting down.
ACAAAAGTGCAAAGTAGCCAGGACCAGGATGGTGACAAGGGGTGTACAAGAGGTGATCAGAGTCGGATTCTATTTTATTTTTTTCTCCTATAACATAGTAATTTTTATTTTTATTTTTTCCCACATTTTATTGATATGTATACATACAAAATTCAAGGTTTACAATAGAGTAAACCTTTCAGTTTCTTGCCTTATTGCACTGGCCAGGGTTTTGAAGACTGTGTTGAATAAGGGTGGTAAAAATTGGATAGCCTTGTTGTGTTTCTGATTTAAACAGTAATGCTTTCAATTTCTCTCCACTTGCTACTATATTTGGAGTAGGTTTGGCATATTTGACTCCTATCAGTTGGAGGTAAAGGCCTTCTATATCTATTTTCACCAGGGTTTTTTTTTTATCATAAATAGGTCTTAGATTTTGTCAAAGGCCTTTTCTAAACCAATTGAGATGATCATGTGTTTTATGTTCTTGCTTCTATTAGTGTTGTGTATTACATTAATTAATTCATGTATGTTAAATGAATCTTACATCCTAAGAATGATCATGGTGTAAGAACTTTCTGATAACTTGCTGGACTCTATTTTCAAGTATCTTATTAGGGGGTTTTGCATGTATATTCATTAAGGAGATTGATCTATTATTTTTTTTTTACTGATTAAGTCTTTGTCTGATTTTGGTACCAGTGTAATGCTAGCTTCCAAAAATGACATTGGCAATGTTCCTTCTCTTTCAATTTCATGGAAGAGTTTGAGAAGCATTGGAGTTGGCTGTTCCCTGAAGTACTAAAATACTGTGAGTCCATTGGGTTATGAATTTCTATTTGTGGGTATAGATTTTTTGCTGTCTCAATTTTCATATTAGTTACGATCCTATTCAGGGTTTGTAGGTCTTTCTGGTTCAGTTTTGGTATTTTGTATGTGTCTACAAAGTTATCCATTTCCCAAAGTTCTCCAATTTGTTGCAGTTCAAGTATTCAAAATAGTATCTATTAATTCTCTGAATTTGAACAGGGTTTGTTGTGATTTATTTTTCAGGACTTCTTTTGGTTAGTTTAGCTAAAGTTTTATGAACATTGTTTATTTTTTCAAAGAACCAGCTCTTCGAGTCATTAATTTTTTGTTTTTGTTTTGTTTTTAGTTGTGATTTTACTGATTTCTGCTCTTTATAATTTCTTTTCTTCTACTACTTTTTGGTTGTTCGTGATTCTCTAGGACCTTGAGATGCATCATGATATTGCTTATTTGGCATTGCCCTGTCCTTTTGATGGGTGCATTTATGTGTATGAATTTCCCTCTTAAAACAGCTTCCATTGTGCCCCATAGGTTCTGATATGATGCGCTTCCTTCATCATTTAACTCTAGGAAGTTTTTTATTTCTTCCTTGATTTCTTCTGTGATCCATTGTTTGTTCAGTAGTAGGTTTAGTGTCTATGTGTTTGTATAATTTCTTCTGCTTCTTTTGTTAACTTTTAGTTTTAATCCATCATAATAAGAAAATACAAAGAATTATTTTGACTCCTTTGTATTTGTTTAAACATGTCTAATGTCCTATAATACAGACTATTTTAGAAAACTTTCCACGTGCTGCTGAGGAGAAAGTGTATTCTGTTGATGTTGGGTGAAATGCTCCGTAGCTATCCATTAAGTCCAAGTTTTCCATAGCATTGTTAAATTGTAATATTTCTTTGTTGATTTTCTGTACAATTGACCTATATAACTGTGATATTGGAGTACTTAAGTCCCCTACTAGTATTATTTTGGGACCTATGTGGCCTTTCAAGTCCATTAACTTTTGTTTTACATAATTGGGTGCCCCAGAATTAAGAGACTATGAATTGATAATTGTGATTTCTTCCTGTTCCAATGTTTTCTTAACTTGCATATAGTGTCCATCTTTGTCTCTCTGATCAGTTTTGGTCTGAAATCTCCTGTGTCTGAAAGAAGTAGAGCTACCTCTAGTTATTTCCTGGGTTCAGTTGCATGAAGTATTAATTGTCATCCTTTTATTTTCAGTCTATGTGTTTCCTTCTGGGAAAAGTATGTCTGTTGCAAGCAGCAAATTGTAGCTTTTTTGTTTTTGATCCCATCAGCTAGTCTATGTCTTCTGATCGGCAAGTTAAGATCATTGACATTCAGTGTTATTTCCATGACATATTTGCTACCTCTTGCAATTATGATGCCTCGGTGTTAACTGTTTGATCTACACGCTTGTCACTTCCTTCTCCTCTTTCTGTGATTTCCTTTTCTCTGGGGTCTCTGGTGCTGTTAGTCTCCCTTTCTTTGCTACAATTCTTTTAAGTATTTTCTGCAATGCTGGCCTAGTAAACATGAATTTCTTTAGGTATTCTATTTTGAGATATAGTTTTGCTAGATATAGCAGTCTCCGTCGGCATTTATGTTCTCTTAGCACTTGTATGATATCACTCCACAATTTCCTGGCCTTTAGAGTTTGTATTAACAAGTCTGCAGCTATCTTGGTGGGTTTGTCTTTATATGTCACCATCTGTTTTTCTCTTATAGCTTATAATATGCTTTCTTTGTGTTGAGTTTCTAGGATTTTTAATTATGATGTGTTGTTGGGATGTTCTCTTCTGTCAAAGTTATTTGGAGTTCTACAAAATTGCAGCAGTTCAATGTTGATTTTTTCCCTTAGATTTGGAAAATTTTCTTCCACAAGTTCATAATTTCATTGAATATGTCCATTAAGCCTTTTGTTCTATCTGCAGTTTTCTCCTGCACTCCATAATTCTAGGATTGTTTCTCTTTGAGCCATTCATCAGCTGTTTCAACCAGTCTCTTTCTTGGTTTTTCTGTGTGCTTGTTTGTTTCTTTATTTGTTTCATGGTACTCACTGACCATATGAGCCAGTTTAATTACCTTATCTTCAAGATCTGATTATCTTTGAAGTTTCTAAGCTGTTTACATGTTCTTTCCTGTGAATTTTTCGTATCTTGGAATTCAGCTTTCATTGTTTCTATATCTCTGCCTAATTTCCTGAATTGCCATCTATATTTCTTATTTGTTGCTTCTTTATAATCCTCTAACTTCTTATTAATAGTTGTTGTTTCTTTGATTGTCTCCGCTATACTGTCCCCATGCATCTCTTTTACATTTTGTGTAAGCTTCTTGGCCAATAAGTCAGCCTCTTTTTTGACTTTATTGTCTGTAGGTTTGCTATTTCAATATCCCTGGTATCAGTTTCAAGACCTTTTGTAGGTGATTTATTACCTTGTTTCCCATGGTTCTGTTGCACTGAGTTGAAAATCAGAACTTAACTGATGGACTCTGTCTCTATTCCAGAGAAGCTTTTAATTTTTTCCCATTTTATTGATACATATAAATGCTATACATAATGTTTACAATGACTGAGTATTTTGTGTATATACATATCATGGCAAAATTACAAACCCTCCTCCTTTCCTTTCTTGACTCTCCTACCCTCCCCCATCTTTACTAGTTCTCATTATTCCCCTAAATTAGTTCTATGAAATGATTGTGATCTGGGTTTCTCATATTAGAGAAACTATTTGATATTTAACCTGCCACGATGGTTTCCAGTTGCATCCATTTACCTACAAAAGCCTCCAACCTATCTGTCTTTATATATGAGCAGTATTCCATCATGTACAAGTGCCATAATTTGTGTATCTATTGGTTTATTTATGGGTATTTTGGTGTCTTCCAAATTTTAGCTATTGTTAGTTATGCCGCTATGAACTTGGTTATACATGTATCTCTGTTATATGATGTCTTTAACTGGTTAAGGAAAATTCTCAGAAGAGTTATCACTGGATCAAATATTTATTTCCAATCTTTTAAGAAATTTCCATACTGCTTTTATTAGTGGTTGTACCGGTTTACATCCCCACAAGCAGGGTAAAAGGGTTGCTTCTTCCCCACAACATCACCAGCATTGATTGCTGTTTAAGTTCTTGGTATATTCCATTATCTCTGGGATTAGATGTTATCTTAGTGTTCAGGTTTTGGAATTTATGACTGTGTTCAATTTATGTACCTATTATTTTAAGGGATTTTTCAATATCCAGAATTCTGTTGTTTTCCTAATCGCTTCCACTCTTCAGCAAAAGGAGGAAGAGAATACAGAACTATATAGGGTCTACAAATAGCATATTTATTAGCCTATCTTGGAATGAAGATCATTATCTATGTCAACATCCACACTTTGAACAAAGATTTACATTTACAGCACTATCTAATATTAATAGCTTATTGGTAGAACTTAGTGGCTAAATTAACATTATAACAACTCTATCCACAATATTAGTAGGTGTGATATATATTCACAATGCATCTAAGTAAACCTAGTGTTGGCTTATCCAAATATTCTATTAATCTCAATTATATAACACAGTCACGAAAATAATAGACCTTTATATTTCTTATCTAGCCTAACCCAAACCAGCAGAGGTTGTTCACACTATTAGGTCTACTTACTACACCCTCTTTAGTAATGTGACATAAATGTATATATCTGTATCTACATTTATACTTACTTCCTAGTAGTTATATATTTATGTTAACCAAATATTGATATATACACCCAACCCTCACTTATACTTCCAATTATGATCTAAACTATTAATGGAGGTTTCTGTATACATTGTTTGGTAGTCTATTGACAACAACTTACTCATGGCACTACTATATTAATGATATAATATATAAGCAATAATACTCTACTACTCTGTAGGGGTCGCTATCACGCGGGGACCCGTGGAACAGCTGAGGAGGGATGGGACGACAGAGCAACACACTCCGGGACTCGTTTCAGTGAACTCCGTCTGGTTTATTTAGGGAGTACAAGGGCTTAAATAGACTAAGGAAACTATCTTGGGCCAATCAGCAAGGCCTCAACCAGCGGGTGGGGGGAGGAGGGGAGCAGAGAGTGGAGGAAGGAGGATGGAATCCTCCAGTTGTTTTTTAGTCTCTTAATTACAAAACTGGCAGTTCCTGTGTTTAAGCAAAACAACCTTACAAATAGTAACATTTCTTCCTGGGAAGGAAGGAACTTGGCCAAGGTCAGCGACGCTGAGGTTCTTGGGCCCTGAAGACCCCAACACTACTTTATTAATAACTAAATAGTACACAGTTAAGGCATCTCTCCTACTTATTTGGTTATAAATTCCTGAGACTTAACAGTTCTATTAATAAGAAAAATTGGAGTGGGAGGAGGAAACAAGATTAGGCGTTAGCTTTAGGTATGAAATACAAGGTGGATAATTATTTATATGATAGAGAAAAGCCTGACAGTACTCCTACCCTCTTAGAGAATAACAAATAAAGTGCTAGAAGCAAGATTCATAAGAGTTAGAGCTGTGAATGAAGTCTGGAGAGTGCAGCTTCTGGATCTACAGAGAGATTTATGAAAAAGGGCTTAGACAGTTAATCGAGAGAGAGAAAGATTCAGAAACAAGCAATGACAGAAAGAAGTAGAGGGGGAGAAGAGGAGAAGAAGCCAAAGAAAAGGGTAAAAATAAAATAATAAAACCCAATCGTTTGCAGATAGAGTAAAAAACTAAATAAAAAGACAAATCAACAGTTCCCCTCTGTGTTTGTGGGATGCGACCATTTCCAGGTGGCGGTCTCTCAGTCTGATAGCGTTCTATCCCGCCAGTGGTCTGTGTCAGTGCGCTTTGCCCGCCCAGTCCCAGGGACATCTAAGGGCCTACCCAGATCTCCTCCCTGAAGTTACCTGGATTCTGGCTGCTGCTGTAATTCCATCTCTGCTGTCTTCTGAGTCTTCCTCTGTCTGCAAGCTGTCCCTCAGTCACCACTGCCCTGAGCAGGCCAAGTTCTCAACTTCGGGAACTGCGCGAAAAGGCAGACTCCTTACCAGATTCTCAGAGTTGGCAGCCGCTAGCAGTGGCTGGGCTCCGGACCTCTGTTCGCATTCAGATCTAGTTTGTGTCTGCAGCGCTGGTTCCTGGGTTCATGCGTGGGGCTGATAGGGGTAAGGGCTCGCCTTTTCTCTTGGGTTTTCGCTGCTGCTGTGGCTTTTAGTTCTACTGGTGTTTGGTTTTCTTGATTCCTCAGCTCCCTTGCGTCTTCCCATGGGAGAGAAGAGCCAGCCTCTCCACAGAGCGGCAATGTGTGGGGGCATATAAAAGCCGCAGAGAGCTCACAGAGACGATCTCTTGTACCCAGGCATAACAGAAGGGCACACACTGAGATTTATGCAGGGGTAGGAAGGACCCTTCAGGACCTCTCCAGCCTATGATCGCCAACTTTGCTTTTACCCCTAATCTTTAGATTTTGTGATACTCCCGGGATGTGCTTTCCTCTGGCTATCTGCCTCCCTAGCTGATTTCTTCAGGATTCCTGGAGTTTCTACTGCAGGGCCATCTTGATTCCTGCTACGTTGGTTTCATATTCATTATTGTGACAAAATATCCAACATTCAAAATTTATTTAGTTCCTAGTCTCAAAAGATCGCACACAGTCCAGTCCGTTCGTGGGGAAGCCAGCAACCAAGCAGGGCAGAGGCAGACGCCGGAGAGCTGCTCACCTCCCTGCACCCAGAACCAAAGGAAGCCGGCGCGAGCCCGTAAGCCTTCCCAGAGAGAAGCCCGAACAATGCTTCTTCTTCCTTCCCTTAATTGCCTCAATCTATCAGGTCCCCCGCCCTCCAGGGTGGGTGCCCCTTCCTCACTTCCTGGCCCACAAGTCAGCAGCACACACCTGAAAACTCGGCCCTGGACCTGTCTGGGTTGTAACAAGTTGAAACAATCTTTCTAGGTCAAACCTCAATCACCTGCTCCTTCCAGCCAACACTACCACTCAGTAACACACAGTTTCAATGCATGAGGGTTTGGGGGGACACTCAAAACCCAAACCATAGCACCTGCTCTTGAATAACAAACTTGAAAGACAACTGAAATTTATTAGTTAAAAAAACAGTACTTTTCTGAAATAATTAAGCAGCAAATTACCTGCGTAGATCTACTGGCAACATAATTTGTTTTGCGTCTTTTGAAAAGATTGTCTAGGTTTTGTTTAGTTGTTTATTTGTTTATTTATCTATTTATTAATTTATGTATTGAGATAGGGTCACACCCCATTCCAACTACTCTTCAACTCACTACATAGCCCAGGCTGGCCTCAGGCTCACGACAATCCTCCCGTGTCAGCCTCCCAAGCACTGGGATGAGAGGCGAGCGCCATTACACCCAGCTTAAGTGAGAAACCAGGGCCGCATGCTTGCTAGGCAAGCACCCCAGCTGCTGAGCCGTGCCCCCGCCCTTGCTTCCTACCATCTCTTTTATTTCTTAAGCTTATTTGTATTTTGAGTTTCTCATATTTGCGATACCACGTGATATTTGATCTTCCAGGTCTGATCCACTTCACTAAGCACACTATCTCAGGCTGCATCTACTCTCTTCAGAGGACTCCTCAGATTTCTCTTTATGGCAGAGGGTGCTGCATCCTGTATGCACAGCAGCACATTCTCTTTATTCATCAATCGATGGACATATTGGCCGCTCCCATGACTTAGCTATAATGAGCTGCTCTGCTGCTATAAATAAGGGCATATGGGTATCTGTATTTAATATTTTTTCTTTTTGAGACAGGATCCTGCTCTATAGTCCAGGATGGTCCTAAGCTCACTATCTAGCCCAGGCTACTCTTAAACTCACAGCAATCCTCCTGCCCCAGCCTCCTGAATGCTGGAAGTACAAGCATTTGCCATCATGCCCAGTTTATGTGGTGCTGGGAAATTGAACTCAGGGCCTTGAGCTTGCCAGGCAAGCACTTTAATCACTGAGTATTCCTCCAGCCCTGCACATATTGCTTTTGCACGATGTCTTCAACTCTTGGAAAATCCCCAGAAGAGTTAGAGCTGAGTCAAATGGAATATATATTTTCAGTTTTTTGAGGACACCCCATATTGACTTCTATAAGGATTTTACCTAAGAACAATGTAGAAATGCCCCTTGATCACCACAAGTTCACCAACATTTGTTGTCTTTTCTTGATAATAACCATTCTTTCCAGGGTAAGATGGAACCTCAGTGCTGCTTTTTTATTTTTATTTTATTTTTGAGACAGGGTCTTGCTCTGTAGCCCAGGCTGGTCCTGAATTCACTATGTAGCCCAGGCTGGCCTTGATCTCACAGAAATCCTCCTGCCTCAGGCTCCTGAGTGCCAGGATATAAGCATGCACCACCACACCCAGCCTACATGGTGCTGGGGAGTTGGACTCAGGTACTTAGCACTTGGCCTAGCGCTTACTAGACAAGTGCTTTAACCGCTGAGCCGTTCCTCTAGTCCTGTCAGTGCTGCTGTGATTTACATTTCTCTAATGGCTAGCACTGCTGAACATTTTTTCATGTATTTGTTGGCCGTTTGTACTTCTGACAACTATTTATTTTAATTTCCCAATTTAATTGAATCTTTTATTTTTGGAAGTCTATTTATTTGCAATTCTTTGCTTATTCTAGTTATTATGTAGTATGAGTAGTAAGTGCTAAAAATCTTTTCCCATTCTGTCAGTTTTCTCTTCACTCTATTTATTGTTCCCCTTGCTGTGAAGATTTTTTTTATTTTGATATAATCTCAATTGTTGATTCTTCATATTATTTTTTGGGCAGCACATATTTTATTGAGAAAGTTTTTACCTACTCAAATTACTATTTATAATGGCCTTACTTCATGTCAGTCATGCTAGAAGATGAAATTCAGTACATTAAAACTTTATAAAGCTCTGCATCTTATGGAAATGATTTGGGACTTCTTGAAAGAAGATAGAGAAGAGGCCTTTATAGGATCAGTGTAGAAACAGGCCAAATAAAACAAGTGACAGGATATAGGAGGGGAATAGAATTTTTTAAAGCATCCCAGAGGAAAGCCAGTCTACCAGACCTTTACTGTCCACTTGTGGTTGGTTTGCCAAGCATGAACTTTGTTTTCAGAGAAAATAGCCACATATACTGAATTGTGGTCTGCTTGCGTAGCAACTTAGGGCACGAGAGCTGTCCCTCTGAAAAATCTTTTTAGCAGCCAACTTCAACACTCTGCAGTATCTAGTATTTTTGTTCATGTCTTCTGACACATTAATTTATCTCCTGTTTCACAATAGTCTTTTAAATTTTTTACATGGCCATCTATTTTCAGTCTCTTCCACTTTCATAAATACTTGTGTCCTCAGTCATCTGTTCTGAACTCTTTCCCTGCCAAATACATAACCAAGTCACATTGTGACTTTATATTTTATCTATTCATTGATCACTTTTAAGTCTGCAGTTGTCTTTTTTATTCCTCCAGTTTAGAAATTTCTTTTGAGTTATAGGTACATATTCTAGTGTTCCTCTTGAGGTAGACCCTGTACAGGCACTGTTGGGCATTCTCTGAGTACACCTCACCTTTCTCCACACCCGTCTCTTCTCCAGCCACCTAGCCAGCATTGCAGAGAATGCTTAAAGAAAACTTAGAAAGTGAAAGGGAGGCTAACAACACCAAAGATCCCAGAGAAAAAAGTAAACAGATATAGGATATTGAGTGACAAGAGTAAGTCAAGACTATAAAACTGGAAAATTAAAACAATGGCAGGTCATACCAAATATACTTTGATAATCACTCCTAATGTGAATGTCCTCAGTTCACCTACCAAAAGACACAGGCTGGCTGACTGGATCAAAAACAAAAACCCACAATTTGCTGCTTAGAGGACATACACTTCACCCACAAGTAAATTCATAGACTGAAATAATAAGTTGGAATTCAATATTTCATGCAGCAGGATCCAGGAAATAAGCAGAGGTAGCTATATTATTTTCAGAATCATTAGATTTTTTATAGAAGTGCCCATTGGATTTTTTTAAAAAAAAACACATTAGGAGAGACAAAATGGTCATTATATACTGTTTAAGGGAACAATAGAACAGAAAGAATTCACAATCATCAATATATATGCTCACAATCCTGGAGCATCCAATTATGTAAGCCAAAAGTTATTAGATCTGAAAGGACATATAGGCTCAATACAATTATAGTAGGGTACTTTAATACTCCCATATTACAGATAGACAGAAAATCCACAGTGAAATACAACAGTTAAATGACACTATAGATAACTTGGATTTAACAGATGTCTACAGTGTTCCACATAACATCAACAGAACACACTTTCTTCTCGGGAGCACATAGGACATTTTTCTAAATACACCATATCATAAGCCATAAGTCATGCTTCAATAAATACAAAAAATTGAAATAATTCCTTGTATAGTTTAAGATCATAGTGGAATAAAACAACAAAAGAAACATCAGAAAACACACAAATATAAGTCAAATTACTACTGACCAAACAAGGGATAACAGAAGAAATAAGGAAAGAATTCAAAAATTTCATAGAATTAAATAATGAAGGAAGTACATTATATCAGAATCTATCAGACACAACGAAAGCAGTATTTAGAGGGAAATTCATAGACATAAATGAACACATCAAAATAACAGAGGAATCACAAATAAACATGTTAATGATACACCTTAAGGTTTTAGAGAAATAAGAACAATCTAAGTCAAAAAGTAGTAGAAGAAAAGAAATTATAAAGATTAAATCTGAAATTAATGAAATTTTTAAAAAAACAATAAAAATGATCAGTAGATCAAAGACTGGTTCTTTGTAAGAATAAACATGATTAAACAAGAAATACTACCAAACTTATTTCTGAAGGCTATCATCACCTTAGTCCCAAAACCAGACAAAGACTTAACCAGAAGAAAAATTATAGACCAATATCTTTAATGAATATTGATGCAAAAATTCTTAATAAGATTTTGGCAAATAGAATCCAGCAAGTAATCAGAAAGATCATATATTATGATCAAGTGGGCTTCATTCCTGGGATAAAAGGCTGGTTTCACATATGTAAATTAATCAATGTAATACATCACATCAACAAAAGCAAAAACAAAAACCACATGATCATCTCAATTGATGCAAAAAAAGCCTTTGATAAAAATCCAACACCCTTTCATGATTAAAACTCTGAAAATATAGGGATACAAAGAACTTACCTCAAACTTATAGTAGATATATATGCCAAACCTACTGCAAATATCAGAGTAAATGGAGAAAAACTGAAAGCATTTCCTCCTAAATCAGCCACGAAAAGGCTGTCCACTCTCACCACTCTTATTCAACATTGCCCTTGAAACATTTGCCATAGGAATTAAATAAGAAAGTGAAGTAAAGGGAATATGCATTGGAAAGGAGGAAGTCACACTATTTTTATTGGCAGGTGATCTAACTATCTACATAGAAGACCCCAAAATTCCACTATGAAACTCCTGGGAATAATAAACTCAACCGAATCACAGGGTACAAAATCAGTACTAGAAAATCAATAGCTTTCCTCTACACCAACAATGAACTCACTGAGAAAGAGCTCAGAAGAATAATTCCACTCTCAATATCCCAGCAAAAAATTAAATACTTAGGAGTATACCTAACCAAGGAAGTGAAGAACCTATATAAAGAAAACTACATCACACTGAGGAAAGAAGTTGTAGACGATATCAAAAAATGTAAAGACATCCCCTATTCTTGGATAGGCAGAATTAATGTAGACAATTTGACTATAATGCCAAAACTGATATACAGATTCAATGAAATTTCTATCAAAATACTAATAATTTTCCCATTTTTTTTCTTCTGGTTAAAAAAAAATCATAAAATTCATGTGGAACCAAAGGAAGCCTATAATAGCCAAAGCAATACCGAGTAACAAGACCAAGGCAGGAGGCATTACAGTTCCAGACATCAAGTTATACTACAAAGCAATAATAATAAAAACTACATGGTGCTAGCACTAAAACAAACAGGTAGACCAGTGGAACAGAATTAAGAATGCAGAGACAAACTTAAACACTCTCAGCTACTTGATCTTTGGTAAAGGAGCTAAAAGCATACCCTCAAAGAAGGATAGCCATTTTCATTAAAAAGCTTCATATTGCCTTTCATTATGGCTGCATAGTATTCCATTGTGTATAGGTACCACATCTTCTTTAACTATTCCTCTGTTGATGGCAGGTAGATTGTTTCCGGGATTTGGCTATTATGAGTTGTGCCGCTATAAATATGAATATGCATGTGTCTTTTGGAACGTTGACTTTATTTCTTTTGGGAACATGCTCAGGAGGGCAGTAGCTGGGTCAAGTGGAATTTCTATTCTCAACTTTCTAAGGAGCCTCTGGACGGCTTTCCATAACGATTATACCAGCTTGCATTCTCACCAGCAGTAGAGCAGAGCTCCTTTTTTACCACCCCCTCACCAACCATTGCTTTTTGAGTTCTTGATGTGGGCCATTTGTGCTTGGCTAAGTTGAAACCTCAAGATTGTTTTATTTAGATTTCTCTGAGGGCCAATGATGAACACTTTTTCATACGCTTATTGGCCATTTGTACTTTCTCTTCTGAGAAGCTCCTTTTCATTTCAGCTGCCCACTTTTTGCTGAGATTATTTATTTTGGGGGGGTTATGTTTTTTTTAATTTTTTGTATATTCTAGATATTAATCCTTTGTCTGAAGTGTTCCCATTCTGTGGGTTCTCTCTTAGCCTTCTTTCTTTTGCTTTGTAAAAGCTTTTTATTTTAATATTGTCCCATTTGTTGATTTTTGCTGAGATTTCTTATGCAGCTGGAGATCTCTTCAGAACATCTTTTCCTATCCTTGTGTCTTCTAGGGTTTTACCTATTTTGTCTTCCAGTAGGTTCAGTGTTTCTGTTTTGATGTCCTGTTCTTTGATTCTTTTTGATCTGATTTTAGTGTGTGGTGACAGAGATGGGTCTTGTGTCATTCTCCTGTGTGTGGAGATCCAGTTTTCCCAACACCATTTGTTGAAGATACTGTCTTTTCTCCAGCAGATTTTGTTGGCTCCTTTGCCCAAGATCAGGTGACTAAAGGTGTTTGGGTTTATTTCAGTATCTTCAGTTTTGTTCCATTGATCTACCTGTCTGTCTGTGTACCCATACCATATAGATTTAATCATTGTTGCTTTTGTAATCCGAGATTATGATTCCTCCAGCGTTTAATATTGTTTTTTCTAGTTCTGTGAAGAATGTAGTTGGTATTTTGATTGGTATTGCACTGAATCTATATAGTAGGTGTGAAAGTATGGCCATTTTGACAATATTGATTCTTCCTATGCAGGAACATGGTATGTTTTTCCATTTTCTAAACTCTTCTTTAATCTCTTTCTTTAGGGCTTTGTAGTTTTCTTTGTATAGATCTTTCACTTCTGTGGTGAGGCTTATTCCTAAGTATTTTGTTTTGTTAATGCTGCTGTTGCTGTTGCTATTGTGAACGGGGTTGTTTTCTCGATTTCTTCTTCTTTAAATTCATTTCCTCTTGGTGTATAAAAATGCTATTGATTTGTGGATATTGAGTTTGTAACCTGCTACTTTGGTGAATTTATTTATTAGTTCTAAACTCTTTGGGTGGAATTTTTGGGGTCTTTCACGTGAAGTATCCATGTCACCTGCAAACAGGGATAGCTTTATTTCTTCCCTTCATCTTTGTATTCATTTTATTCCTTGTTCTTGCTTGATGGTCCTTGCCAAAATTTCAAGACTATGTTGAATGGTAGGCGTGACAGTGGGCATCCTTGTCTTGTTCCTGAATTTAGTGTGAATGCTTTCAGTCTTTCCCCATTTAGGATTATATTGACTGAGATGTTGGGAATAGATGGAATCATGTGGAAGTAGGATCCCTCTATTGCTGTTTTCTTCAGACTCTTTATCATAAATGGGTGTTGGATTTTGCCAAATGCTTGTTTTTCATCTATTAAGATAATCATATGATTTTTGTCTTTGCATCTGTTAATGTGGTATATTACATTTATTGATTTGCATATGTTAAACCATCCCTGCATGTTTGGGATGAAGCCCATTTAGTCACTGTGTATAATCTTTATGATTTGCCACATTCTATTGGCAAGGATTTTATTGTGTATTTTTGCATCTATGTTCATTAGAGATATTGGCCTGTTGTTTTCTTTTTTGTTGGGTCTTTGTCTCATTTTGGAATTAGAGTTATGCTTACTTTGAGAAATGATTTGGGCAATTTTCATTCCTTTTCAATTTCTTAAACCAGTTTAGTGAGTAGCGATATTAAATCTTCCCTGAATTTTTGGTAGAATTCTGCTTGGAATTCACCAGATCTTAGGTTCTTCTTGGTTGGAAGTGTTTTTATTACTTCCTCAATTTCATAGGTGGATAATTTCTTCTCTTTCTAATTTTGATGATTGGAATGTGTTTAGGAACTCATTCATTTCTTTTAGACTTTTTAATTTATTGGAATATAAATTTTCAAAGTAATTTCTTATAATCCTTTGGATTTCCATGATATCTGTTGTGATTTCACCTTTTTCGTTCCTAATTGTATGATTGTAGGTTTTCTCTTTTTCTTTTATTTTTTTAGCATAAGGTTTATCAATGTTGTTTGTCTTTCAAAAGAACCAATTTTTTTCTTTTTTTGTATTTTTTTACTTTCTATTTTATTAATTTCTGCTCTAATCTTTATAATTCTTTCTGTTAGCTTTGGGTTGGCTCATTCTTGTTTTTCTAAGGCCCTGAGTTTTGAGGTAAGATTTGTTTGTTTGTTTGTTTGTTTGTTTGTTTGGGCTTGCTCAGTTCTTTTTATGTGTGCATTGATGGAAGAGAATTTCTCTCTTAACACTTCATGGTATCCGGAGGTTGCTTTGTGTTGTGCTGCCACTGTTGTTTGTCTCTGTGAGCTTTTTATTTCTTCTTTGATTTCTTCTTTAACCCCAGTGTTTGTTTAAAAGGGAAGGTCTGGTCTCCATCTTTTGTTTGTGTTGTAGTTGATTTGTAATTTGATTCCAGTATGACCTTACAGGGTACCTGGGATTATATCAATTTTCTTGTATCTCTATCAACTTGCTCTGTGGCCTAGAATGTGGTCTATTTTGGAGAATGTTCCATGAGCAGCTGAGAAGAATGTGCATTCTCTTGTTGCTGGATTAAAAACCTCTGTATACGTCTGTCAGTTCCATTTCTTCTATGATGTAGTTCAGATCTGCTATGTCTTTGTTGATTTGTGTGTAGTTGATTTTTTTTCCTGAGAGAGAGGAGTATTAAAGTTCCCCACTGTTACAGAATTGGAATTTGTCTGTTTTTGAAGTCTGGTAGCTTTTGTTTTATGTAGGTCAGTGCATCATTGTTTGGGGCATAAATGTTTATGACAGTCAGTTCATCTTGCTAGATTGTTCCCTTCACCAGGATAAAGTGACCTTCTTTGTCTATTTTTGACCAGTTTTGGCATAAAGTCCACTTTCTCAGCAAATAGTATCATACCCGTGGGGTTTTTGTTGTTGTTGTTGTCGTTTGTTTGATGTTGTTCATCAGCTCAGTAGAATGTAGACGTCCAGCCTTTCACTTTGAGTCCATGCTTATTTCCCTGTTTGAAATCTGTGTCTTGCAAGCAGCTATGGTTGGACTATATTTTTAACACCAGTTAGCCAATCTATATCTTTTGATTGGTGAGTTGGGGGCATTAAAATGTACAATTATAATTGATATGTGGGTTTTAGGCCCTACAAATTTGTCACCCTGTGAATATTGAATTTGTTGTTTACTTATTTTTTTAGATGTCCTCTCTGTTAGGATAAACCCGCCACTCTGTTCTTTGTTGTGGTTGTTTCTCTATCCAGCAGAACTTTGAAAATTTTTTGTAGTGCTGGTTTGGTTATCATAAATTTCTCCAAGTTTTCTTTGTTGTGAAAGGTTTTGATTTCATTGTCAATTTTAAGTGACATTTTTGTCGTTACATGAGTCTTCATTGACCGATAGTATCTTTCAGGGCTGTGAAGACTTCACTCTTTTGGATCTTAGAATTTATGTTGAGAAAGTCTGTTGTTACCCTGATTGGTTTGCTTTGATATGTAACTTGCTTTTTTTTTTCTTTTAGAATTGTCTCTTGACTTTGAATTTCAGTGATTTTTATTAGAATTCATCTAGGGGAGCTTCTGCTTTGGGTAAATCTAGGCACCATGTTTACCCATCATTTGCATGTCTATTTCATTTTCTAGGTACGGGAAGTTTTCTCTTATGACTTCAACAAATACATTCCTTAGTCTGTAGTGTGGATTCCCTTTTGTCTTATATCCCTGCTACTCTGAGACTGAATTTCTCTGAGTCCTCTACAATGTATAGTATTCCATTTCCTTATTGACACTGAATTACTTCATGGTTGTTTACAGTCTGGGCCATTGTTTCATTTTTGTTCCCTAAATCAGAAGTTCTCTCCTCATTTTTGTTGTTCTGTTCCCTAGACTTTTCCATGGAGGTTTTCATCGCCTGATGAAAATCTCTTTTTTATCTTCTCACATTTTTGGAATTGTTTTTAGCGAATTTGCCATTCATGTCCTGTATTGACTTCTGTAACTCTGTTAGTCTTGTTCTTTTTTCCTTCTTAATTTCTTTAGCTAACTCTTTCTTAAATTCTTTAAGTATCTTGTGTAGTTTATTGTCTATGTCTATC
This sequence comes from Ctenodactylus gundi, assembly GCA_004027205.1. Classification (NCBI taxonomy): domain Eukaryota; kingdom Metazoa; phylum Chordata; class Mammalia; order Rodentia; family Ctenodactylidae; genus Ctenodactylus; species Ctenodactylus gundi. Next base: position 77,706 of record PVKB01005115.1, on the reverse strand, counting down.
TTGCGATTCTCTAACAGGCTGACAGTAAGACAACATAAATCTGTACATGTTGACTTAATATAGCAACTTAAGGGGCCAGAGGAATACCTGAGCAGTTAGAGTTTTTGCCTATTTTTGATCTCCCAATACCATAAAAATCAGGCATGGTGGCACATGCCTGCAACTTAGCACTCACTCTGGAGGCTGAGGCTAGAGGACTGCCTTGTGTCTGAGGTTAGACTGGGCTCCATAATGAGTTCACTACCAACCTGGAACTACAGGACTGCGTCGCAAGATCCTGGTTAAAATAAATAAATAAATAAAAGAGTAAAAATAGATTAAACATTAAGTTTGAGCCCAAAAACTGAACTACCCCTGCCTGGAGACTTGGTTGATGATGCACTGGTACACTGAAAATTAAGGAGAAAGAGAAAATCTGCCCATTGAGCAGTGTTGACACATTGGCACCCCTTTGTGGGGGGAGAAAGATGTTTAGATTCCAATCTCATTCTACACATAAAAATCACTTACAGGCAAAAATATAGAATTACATATTTACAGAATTTACTTTTATGACAGAATAGACAAAGTTTTCCTAAAAATATATAAATACGTTAATCATTAAAGATTGAGAAGTTATTTATCTTAAAATAAGAAGCTTTTTTGGCCAAACAAGCAAGTAGTAAAGTGAAAGTTAAATCCCTTAAACCAACATAAGTGATAATATTAATATAAAAAGAGTATAAAAAGAAATTTTATAAATAAATTTAAAAAACAAATGACCAATATATAAATAAGCAAAAGTCATAAATGAGCATTTAAAAGAAGAGGAAATAGGAAAGTTTGATCTCAATAGTTTTTGGGGACAGGTAAACTCAGAACATGATAACATATTTTATAATGCTAGATATGCAGACATTAAGTATGTCAATGCTGGCTGGAATGCTGAGTACCTATACATCACTGGTGGGCACATGAACTGGTGTCATGAGTTGAGGAAGTAAATTTTCTTATAAAAGCAAGTACAATTTTCCCTTAGGATCCAACAACTGCATTTGAGGGTGTGTGAGACATTCATGAATGTTCACAAAAAATTTTGCTTATCATAATAAAATTACTGGAATTAACTCAGATGTGCGCACATCTCAAAAAATGGACAGATACAGAAGTTATTCAGATTTCCTAAGCAACATGTCATAGCTATAATAAATGAAAAGAGAGTTGTATAGCAATAGATATAAAAGTCTCAGAACACTATTTTTAAAATCTGGACTCAAAAAATTCTGTAGCACATATAAAAGGTTTTAAAATGTTTGAAAATAATTAAAATTGTAGTACGTTATTCAAAATATATGCATTTTTAAAACTAATCTTTGTTTATTTTTGTATATGGAAAAGAAAATTCTTATGATTCTTTTTTTAGAAATCAGGGAGGAAGAGTACAGAGGGCCCAAGGCCTGGTGGTGACGCAGATCCTTCACAGTGCGTACCAAACACATACACTGTTTTTTTTCCTATCAAATAAAAAAATTCAAAGTTTAAATTAAATCTATTTTATTTTTACATTAGGGTTTGAGTGATGTTCTTTCTTTGTAGTTCCAAATATTGAACCCAGGGAGCCTTTGTACTACATTACCAGCCCTTTATACTTTTAAACAGAAGGCCTGACTCAGTTGCCCAGTTAGACCTGAACTAATAATCTCTTTGCCTCAGTCTCTGAAACAGCTGGAATTATAGGCACCCTCCTCAACCCCTCAAACATTCAGCCATTTTCTTTTTCAAATTCTTTGTGTGTGCGCGTATATAGGAAGTGTAATTAGCAAAAGTAACACTTGAAAATGGTAGCTTGAATTCTCATCTCCATTTTTTCTTAAATTACATGTCATCTATCCCATAAATTCAAAAAATTCCCCATGATTTATACTAATAAATATCAGTATGAAAACCACCTCAATTAATTTGAAAATGAGATATAGGAAGAAATAAATTTAATGATCTTTCATTATAAATTTGAACAATTATAGAAGAGAATTACTGGTGTCACAATTTCTGTTCACTAATATGATTTACCTCATAAAACCTTAATACTATCTGTGCAAAACATGAGAATAAAAATTTTCTCTTCATTTAAATGTTGAAATAATTAAAGAATACAAAGTGATAGTTATTTGGCAAGTAAAAATAGTACAGTTTCCAATCCTTTGTTATAGAATAAAACCCTTATCAAGTTATATCTTCACATGATTATAGTTATTGGCTTCAATTGAATCATTACTCTTTAATTTGAATTTAAGTAATAAGAAATTCTGTTAAAATGTCAAAAGCATGCAGGTGTTGGATGATATTATCTGAGTTTCTACAATGTACAAAAAGAAAAATACTTTCCATCTGAGCTATGACAACTTTCCAATTTATAGCTGAAAATTTCTTCACAAATAGCTTGAAGAACTACACAGTATGAGTTCTTTTACGTTGAGGTCCAGCAATGGAGTTTATGTGTGTCGGAAGAAAAATACTGTGTGATCCTAATTAGATCACTTTGAGCCTTTTATAAATTGACATATAATATTTGTGGATATCAACAGGGTACAATATTGCAATTGAACAGCATGTATACAATTATAATAATCACATCGTGATAATTAGCATTTCCAAGGATTATTACCATTTACATGCACCGAACACCCCCCAACTCTTCTCTTCTAGCTAAGTGTAATAGGACAGGACCCCAATTGTGTGACTTTTCATTGCTATGGTTGAATATATGTTGTACAAATGTTTTAGGATTTTAGGTGAAAGGTAGACATGATCAAATTGAAAGAAAAGGTTAAAGTTTCTTACATAAATATGTTGGCTTTTCAAAGTTGAGCATCAGGCCCTGTTGATTTTGGCCTGGCAAATGCCTTGTGGTTGAAGTCTGCCCAAGATATTGTCAGATGTTCAGCTGCAACCCTGCCATCTACCCTTTGGATGCTAGTAACACCCTGTCTCCAGGTGTGGCCATCAAAAATGTCTCCGAAATTGCCTACTGCTCTCTGAAGGCAACAGTGATAACTCATTGCGAAATGTTTTCCCACATAAAATGCCATTCAGTTCCCAGATAACAAATCTTACAAGCAAAGACTGAAAGGTTCAAACTGTTTCAAAGCAAATTAATTGTATCCTAAAATCAAACTCTAGAAATTAACAGGACTATAAAATCTGGAGCACTCAACAAGGTAAAATTTTAAATGCCTGATGGAGGATAAAATTAACAAAAATGCAAAGATGATATAAACCAAGAAAAGACAAAAAAATCAATGGAATACAATTTAGACCTAGAGAAGGAAATAGAATAACAGGCAAGAGCAATACAACACTCACTATAATAAATGTTGTATGTTAAAAACACTTGGGGAAGGTCGACATGTTGATTAGCATACACACACACACACACCCTCGCTCACCCCCAAACACAAGCACACGAAGTATTTGTTGTCTGGAGATAAAAACAAAATGTGTAGGATGTCAAAACCTGGGGTCATATACAGCAGATTATATATTTTAGAGGAAAAGATTGAGTTTAAATACAGCAATATGCAAAAGAAACTACCCAAAGGGGGACATAGAAAAATTATTCAAAACAATAATAAAACAAAAATGAACAATAGAATAACTTTAGGTAGCTTCACATGACTGTTGTGTGAGACTCCAACATATGGAAGCATTTGGAGAAATAATGACCAAACTTGAAAATTATAAACCACAGGACTGTGAAAAATAGCAAGACTTAAATGACATCAGTAGGACACTCTGCACAAGAGCAACAGAGTGCACTTTATCTTCACAGACTCCTGGAACGGGTGCTAGGTTAAAGCTTGCTAGCCATCTTCTGTACATAAAATAAATAGAAAAATCTCAGAAGGATTCAAGGCAGAGAAGTGCTGTTCTCTGAAGAGAGCAGAAATAAAGTATAAATCAATTGCCTAAAGGTATTTGGAAAAGTCACAAATATTAAAGAACAAATAGCATACTTGTAAATAACCCATAAGCAAAAAGAGAAATTATATTTCAGAATGAAAAAAGCAGCATATGAAACTTTGAACTTAGCTTTAGTATTGTTTTCTTTGTTTGCTTTTGTTTTGTTTTGTTTTGTTGTTTTAACTTAAAATTATTCAGGAAGCTGAGGCAGGAGGATTGCTGTAATTGGAGGACAGCCTGAACTATATAATGAGTTCAGGACCAGTCTCGACTTCAGAGTGAGACCCTATTTCACAAAAAAAAAAAAAAAAAAGAAAAAAAATGGTGATAAAATCTAGCAAGCAGGAAAAAAAATCTTTTGTGATTCTGGATTGGGCAAGTAACACAAATATAACACCAATATTGTGATATACAAAGCAAAAAATTGATAACTTGCACTTCATCAAAAACCTAAAAACCTTAGAGGCTGGGGCATTGCTCAGTGGTTGCAGTGCTTGCCTGGCAAGCACATGGCCCAGCACCACATAAGCCAGGCATGGAGGCACACCCCTCTAACCCCAGCACCAGGGAGGCTAAGGCAGGAGGACTGCTGTGAGTTTGAGACCAGCCTGGGCTACACCGTGAGTTCAGGATCAGCCTGGACTACAAAGGCAAGACCCTGTCTCAAAAAAAAAAAAAAAAAAAAAAAAAAAAAAAAAAAAAAAAAACAGCCTTGAAGACACTGCTAAAAGCATCAAAAGTCAACGAATTGACTTGAAAAACAGCCCAAAAGACTGGATGGAAAATAATTTTACAAAAACACACTTAACATCGCTATGCATTAGGGAGATCTAAAATCAAATCCACAGTTAAGTGCCAGTATACAGCTATTAGGATGACTGAAAGGGAACGACTAACCATACCAAGTGCTGTCTGGAAATCATATTGTTTTTGAGAATGTAAAGAAGAGAAAATACTTTTTAAAATATAATTGTAATTTTGTAAAAGTTTATGTATCCACTTTTATAGTCAGCCATCACAATTCTAAATATTTATTGAAGGGAAGTGAAGACATATTTTCACATAAAAAGCTCTACACAAAGCTTCATAGCAGTCTTATGTGTACAAGTCCACAACGGATTGGAATAACTTGTGATTGTGAATCTTTAATTCCTGCTCTGTGGTCTAGGCCAGTCCTGAACTCACTATGTGACCCAGGCTGGCCCAGAACTCACAGCGCTCCTCCTGCCTCGGCCTGCCCAGTGCTGGAATTCCAGGCGTGCACCACCAAGCCCGGCTATCATGTGGTGCTGGTGATTGAGTCTGGGTCCTGTGTCTTCCCAGGCAAGGGAGCTCACTCACCACTAAGCTTGGACCCCCGTCCTGGGCTGGTGAGTCTTGATTGCCCACTTCCCTGGATTAACAGGTCACTGAAGCGCAATTATGAATGGGTCTGTAGGGATGTTTCCGGAGATAACTGGCATGGAGGCCAGCCAGTGGGGAGGAGGCTCCTCCTTCTTGTGAATGGCACGCTCCAGTAGATGTACAGCCTAATGGAACCAACAGGAAAGCAAGACGTCGGCCCGCATTTTGAAGCCTCATGGTACTTGAGCAGGTGCATCTTTTCTACTACGCTCAGCTGTGGGTGTCAGGCTTTGTCTTCTCCAGCCTCTCACTGGCCCTCACACCAGCAGCTCTCCCAGGAGCTTCTAGGCTTTCAGCCTCGTGGCAGCCTGCCTCCCAGCTACCTCTTGTTCTCAGGCTTCTAGCTTCTTTTGTTCCCCCCACTATTTTTATTAATATACAAATATAATACATGTTATTTACAATGAGTTTGGGTGTTTCGTACACCTATGTATCATATCGAGTTTACAATCCCTTCCCATTTTCTACCCTCCCACCCATTCGAAGAATAGGAAGCTGAGGTAGAGTGTTGACTTAAGTGAAATGACTTGGTGTGGAAGATTAATATGTTAAACACTTTATGGTTTCTCTGACTTGGAAAACCCAGAACACAGACATTCTAACTTCTTAAACACTGTTGGACTCTGGTTCTCCAGAGTATGACGCTGTAATGGTGTAAGCCTACTAACTGAGCTCCTGGCACAATTCTCTTCGTTCTGTTTCCCTAGAAAACTCCAACATACAACTGAAATGAGAAACAGCAAAGAGATTTAGAAATGAGACAGCCACACGGCAGCGTCACACTCAGTATTAAGAGAAAGGGACTGCTGGTACACAAAGCCATTACACAATTACAAGAAACAGTTAATTCCCACAATAATATCGATGAATCTCAGTATAATTAGAAAAGTGGAGGTCGAATTCTCTATATTACACTCTGAAAAATGAAAAGCTAACATGACAGATAGCAGAGCAAGAATTATCTTTGATAGAACTGAGATCTCGAAGTTATGGGAGGCAGGAATTAAGAGAAAGGAAGTACTTCATACTTCATAGAGAAGATGTTTATTCACTTGGTTATGTGGCTTACTAAGAATATATATATATATATATTCAACATTTACCAAATTATACAGTCATAGTTGTACAGTTTACCACATGTCAATTATTCCTTAATGGATAAAGAATTAAAGCAACAACCAGGTTCTTTCATAAACTATTGATATTTCTCCCTTTAGAAGTAGCATCTACTACTATAATGGAACACAGGTCCAGGAGCTAGGTTGTGTGTGTTAGTCCACTTCTGGCTTCCCTAAACCAAGGAGAGAAGGCCTAAATGAATAGCAGATGGGAAACATGGAGGTCAGAAGAGCTAATGTACTTAAACTCTAGGAAAGTGACAACTTGTTGTGAACTATAACACAGGAAAAAACTTAAGTTCCCTCCTAAATGATGCATATGATTCTATCAAGGTTTATTGCTAATTTGATGAAATACTAATTGAATATGTTTGGTTAAAATAATAAGGTATGAAATACTATTTATCCAAATCTTCCCAAGCACGGGTATCATTCCACAGCTAAGGGCATGTCACATAGTAAGTTGCGCCTCAAGTCACATTTGGGATCAAGAGCGCATTGGAGCAAAGCAAGCCGACACTTGGGGGGATGGAGCTGCTTAGGGAAGCGTCTTGGATCTCACACAGAAATGCTTTAGAAACGGAAATGCTAGGGATGTTAAGTCAGAGCCACAGCTGAAGCTGCCTAGGTCTTTATTATAACAGCCCTGAAAACTCTAAACAAATTGGACTCTTGCGGCTGAATAAAATTGTGTGTGTGTGTGTGTGTGTGTGTGTGTGTGTGTGTGTGTGTGTGTGTGTGTAAAATTCCTCCTACACAGGATCAAATCTCTCTTCAATACTATGCAAGGGGAGTCATTTCTGACTCCATTTCCTGGTACGGAAAAATGTAGGAGAACCCAGGTAAGAATAAGGAGGAGGAGGAAGAGGAGGAAAAAGAGGAGGCGGGAGAGGAAACAAGTGATACACTAAAAGCCGATCTGTGCAACGAAGACCTCAGAGCAGCAAGAGATGCCGGGAGCTGAGGAAAAGGCGCTGGCTACTGCAATGCTCACCAGCAGGGGTGGGTAGGGTTTTTAAGGGTAGGTTATAAATTAGATTCCTTGTAACATTCTGTGTGCTAAGATTTAAAAGGGAAACCCTTGTCAGGTCCTTATCTTTTTTTATGTTTGGATTGCACATCTTTAAATGTTACACCTTGTCAGGCTTGAACTTCATGAGCTCAAGTTCCATGAACCTGAGCAACCATGAATCAATCAACTGGAAAAAAAAAATGCCTTCTGTGCTGATTTATTCTAAGGCCTCCAACACAAGGTCTTGTGTGTCCAAAAACAGCACTCGCATCCTCCGTTTATTGTGGCAGCACACGGTTCCCTCCCAGCTGCAGGAAGTCAAGAAGGAGAGTCTGCTTCCGACACAGTAACATTTGCTTTGCCCTCACAAATATCAGGTCAGAAAACACATTTGTGATCAGGTATGGATATCAGCCTTTGCCTAGGTCTCTGAAATTTATCCTTCAAAAGAAATCAATGCTCACATTTTAGAAGACACTTTTAGCTTTTAAAAAAATAGGAAAAAATAGGGACCGTTAGAGGATTTGGCTCCCAGGTTCTTCTTACAACCACATCATGGAGGCGAGTGCTGAAAGGAAATATTTCATCTAAGAAGACAAAATGAACTTGCGTTTTCTCGCCTGACATTAATATGTGTTATTCTTCAAACTTACACACTGTGAAAAAATTTAAAAGTTTTTCCTTAATTGCTATTTTGCTTTCTTTCATGTACTTCATGTTTGACTCTGTCTCTTTATCTTTCTGTCCACGATTTACTCAGATTCTCTTTATAATCTCATGTCCAGAAAGAGAAGAGATAATGAGAAGCAATTATTTACACAAAGAATGAAGAGTATTCATTCTGAAAGTACCTGAAATTTGCAAATAAAAACAGCCTGGCACATCAGATAGAGTAAAAAGATAATAACACTTATTGCATCAGGCAACATTACATATCTTACCAAACCTTGTCTGTGTACATCAAATTCATTCTTTTAATATTTGAGAGAACTAAAGACAGGCATTAGTCCGGTCTTCAGAGAGTCCACACTGACAAAGGATGAGAGATAAATATGGCTTAATATGATAGTATCAAATTAGAATACTAGAGAATGCTCGCTTAGGATTCTGAATCCCCAAATACTTTCTTAGAAATATGGCAGTGAGGGGCAAAGCTAATTCACCTTCTTCACTGAATGACAAGTGAGCTGTTTATGTATTAAAATCGCAATGATGTAATTCAGTATCCAAGCCACAGTAGTTCTACTCACTTCTATATTTTCCATACATGCTTGCAATCGGTTCTGCCTAAAATCTCACTATTAAGCAATAGCCAACAAATTCTAGTGTCATTACATTGTCTTTAAATTCCCCATAAAAACTGAATCACCATATTTTATATCATCTTTCTTTCTATCTTATTATTAGAACTATAAGAAATCATTTGATATTTTTGACATCTTGCTCCCCACGTTGCTTCGGGTGACAGTTTTGGCACTTCCTACCACTGTGCAACAATAAACGGACATCCAGATGGCACCTTCTCTCCCTGTGGATCACTTAGGTAGAGACGGCTGGAACGCACAGACTCACTGGGCACCTGGCCTTCTGCCCATGAGCCCTTCATGTGAGAGAGTTAGGGCTTCGTCATGGCTTCATAGTCTAAGGACAACCAGATTTCTTACATCACAATTATAATCCTAAGAGAGACTATTCCAAGAGACAGAAATTGGAAGCCATTGATTTCTTAAGTTCTAGGACTACAAACAATCACAAAACCACTTCTCGTATATTGCATTAGCCAAATCAGAGAGCCTTCTCAGACATAAGAGGAAAGAACATAGGTGTCTTAAAAATACGAATAGCAACGAAATTGCAGCCGTTCTTTCCTGATCAAATGTAATCTCTGCTCTTCCCTTTCCAATCCCACTGCATTCCAAAAGGATGCATCTATACATGTAATTGACATCTCCACAGGTGTTATGGTTGGGTCTGGAGCATTCCCCAAAGGCCTCGTGTACCTAAGGATACTGTGTAGTGTTGGGAGGTAGGACCTGGCTGGAAGGGGTAGACACTTGGGGCTTGACCTGGAAGAGTAACTCTGCACTTCCTCCCTGACTTGACTCTGTTTGGCCATGAGGGGCTCTTTCTCAAGCTTCAGCCCGGCCATGTGGTTCCACCACTTCCAGGTGCTCACCTGTGAATGCCCTATGACCTTCTGAAAGTATGAGCTAAGATAAATCTATCCTGCCTAAAGTTGTGGATATTGGGTATTGAGACACAGTGATGAAAAAGTAACTAAGACACCACAGATATCTCAAAAGCACTTGACCTCATTCAAAAACAAATGCAAATGAAATCGGAGAACTAAGCCAGATACAGAAAGACACGTGTTATATGTTTCTCTCGTCTGTGGAAACAGGAAGGGAGGGAGGGAGGGCAAAGGGAGAGAGAAAGAGAGACAGAGATAGAGAATCTGAAATTGAAGACCGAGGGGCTCTCAGGGAAAAAGAAGGTGGCCGAGGGTGGAGGAGGAGAGAGGGAGGGTGGGTAAAAGGTAACAAAAAGAAATGTTGACATGATAAAGGCAAGTACAAAAATGGCATGGTGAAGACCATGAATTTGTACAATTGATATGTGTTGATAACTACTTTTTAAAAGAAATCAAATTCATTTCTAGTCCAGTGTTCTCACACTAGGAAGAGGCCCTTCCATTAACTGATGCTTCTCACACACTCTGTCCAGTGCATCAAGGTTTGATGATTTTTATCTCATTCATATCATTATTTGCTGTTTTTAATCAATAGCATCTATTCCAGAGACAAAAATTCTTAAGAACAATGTATCATTTACATATAAAAAGGATGAGAAGATGTTAAAAGCCCTCTTCTGAGAATTGCCTATTTCTTGTTTACAAATCTAAAGTCAGCAGGAGCTACACATATACTCTCCCCTCCATCTTAATTAAAAGCTGCATTGATTTAATTAATGTTGCACAAACCATATGAATTAAAAACTTGTAGGAGGAAGAAAAAGATGATGTTTTCCTGAAAAAGGATAAATTGCTACTTATCCTTTGGACAATGAAATTATCCTTAGTAATACAGTTTGCATAAAGCTTTAAAATAGATGACTTTGCCAATTTCAGGAAGCTGTGCTTTCTGACTCTGAAAACTGAACCATGAAAGAAAGCTATGTAACTTTAAGGCATGACCTCAATTTCATTCTTCCCTTTGCTGATTTTTTTCTTTACATCCTTATTCAGCTCTATTATATGAAACTAAACTTATTTCTACCTATAAACCTTCTTGCTCTTTAAATCTAAACTTCCTTCTCTTAAATATCTTTCTAATCAAACCGAACCTGGTTCTTGGCTCCTTGCCTCATGTCTTCAGTGTCACGAACAAGCTGCTTTCTAGACTCTGGGGAGCAGGAATATCTCATCCTTCATGGGCCTATGATCAGTTATCACAGCACAGAATGGAACTGTCTAAGTTGGAAAGGAACTAGGACTTATTTCTGTATGTATATGTGTGGGGAACACGCAGATTTGTCTTGTAATAAAAGATGATTTGTTGTTTGAATGTGTGACATGTCATCCCTTCATCACAAAATGAGAACTATTAGGATTTTTGTGTCAAAAATTCACATGGTTTTGCAAGATCTTAATTTTCCATAAGTATTATTTTATTAGTATCTTTATGATTTATAATAAGTATATTCGACTCAGGGAACTGGTACACATACATGTCACAACTTAATCATTTCTGCTTCCTCTGCCCCTCCCAGTTTTCTCCTGTCCCCACATCCCCACATCACTGCTGTTGCATTTTTACACATACAAAATTAGGTGTTGGTCTTTAAACCACTTCCTTGAGACCACCTGGTAAAGGGAGATCTGGGGTGGCCTCGGGGTGGGGCCCTTTTTGTCGGCAGCACAGAGTCCCCCCTAACCATGCACAGTACATCTCTCCGTCTGCTGTGGACCTAGGCGACTCTACACAAGCTTCCCATTACCTCTGGGTTTTGTCATGTGGAGCCCCGTCTTTCCCTCCTTAGTAGACTTTAGCTTTGCAGAGTTATCACTTCCCCCATGTTTGTTATTCCCGTCTAGATTAAATGAGGAAGCAGAACAAAAGATGTGTGCTTTCTTTGGGCTTTAGCATTGTGCGGTCTCTATGGCTATGTGCTTTCTCAGATAAAGCATCTATTCATCACGCATTATTTATATCTTGTAGCCAAGGTCATTGCATCTAGCACATTCTTTAGCCATGTTTATTGTAGAAAGTGGGTGGAGCTTTAGGGCATTAAAATAATAGCACTTAAACTTAGAAATCCATTTATAAGTGAATTAATTCATTTGCACATCAAATAAAAATTGTTCAACAGCAGCCTAGAGTGTAGTATATTTTTATAAAAAGGTAAGAAAATCATAGTTTCTATCTTCAAGGAATTTCCATGTAAAACTATATACATTTCCACATATAATTTGTGTAAACTTTATAAAAAATAATTCAAAGTGGATGTCATTAATTTAAAATAAGACTCACTAATGCCCCAAAAGAAGGTAAATGACATGTCTAGAGTGATATAAATAGTGACAACACAGGACTGAACTGGAAATCTCAAGATCTGGCAGTGAGACCAGTACAGTATGGTTTCCCCTAAAATCCCCATGAACACAGCTGCACCAGCCCTCCAGCCGTAAGAGGAACAGTCTGAGGACTGAGATACGGAAACAACCGCAATTACAGGAAATGACAAGATGATAAAGAGTTAGGAAGAGGGAAAATAGCAATAATATCAGGAAAATGGGATGGTAGGAGTTTGGTCAAGTTATCCAGAGGCAAAGAAAATGAAGACCTACTACCTGTCATCAGCTCAACAAGGGACACGACTGCGGTAAGTATTTGAAGAGCGAGTTGCACAATGATCACAGATTCTGGAGAGGAAGCAGACGCTTACCAATTGCCTTCAGACATTGGGAAGTTGAAATCATAACCACCATCTGAGAAGTTAGCCTCAATGCCTGGAAAAAAAAAGAGATACACGTGAAGTAAATCTCTGTTCTGAAGGAGCCCGAGCCACGCCAAGCTGGACGGCAAAACGAGTGTGTTAGAGTGAAGAGAAGGTTGACAAGTGAGCAGCCTAGAACAAAGTCATTCATCTAGGATGTTCACAGTAACCTCCTTGCAAAGCTAAATCCCAAATTGGCTTAATTTCTCTTTCATTTGAGTCATATTGAGATTCGGATGAAAAGACCAAAAGAAGCAAAAATTGAAGAAGGGAAAAGTTTAAAAACGAACTTTCCCTTGACCAAGAAGTCGGATTTGGCTAAGTCAGGAGAAGTGCAGGAGGAGACCTGAGAGGTCTTAGGAGGAGCTAAGCACAAGAAGGACATTGACACTGAGCCAGCCAGGCTTCTTGCATTTTCTTCCTGTCAACTAGATTAATCAAGGAGGAAAAGAAACATAGAACAAGCAGAGTTCCTAATACCTCACTGGCTGTTTTCAAACTTGGGGTCATAGAGAACAAACACCACCTTCTCCCTTCGCTTACTTTACAGTTAGCAATAGGATCATTGAATTAGTTTTCCCACCTCCAGAGGCACTGGAAACAAAAATGCTTCTTCTTGAGGTAGAACACTGGTAACAGATGGCACCACGTAAGGGCAGAAGGTGAAAGTGATTCTGTCTCTAGAGGAACTTCACTGAAACAAAAGTTTCTCTTCTCCATATTTTTTAAAAGACTAATTATTACCGATTGCTGTGAGACCTGCTTGAAATCTGTTTGCTCAAGCTCACATCAGTTTAGTGCCCATTGCTTGACTCCATCACTACCGACGCCGGTCTGAATACGTGCATTTGTCAAGTAGTTTTAACACTGAGTGTTTTTTATTTCAGTGGCTACTTACAAGTAGAGTCTGATGTCCCCACAGGAAAATAGACATACATGCTTTCTTTAACCCTGCATCTAACAAGGAAATCTTACATCATAAAGGAATCTGGCAACAGAATTAGGTGTGTGTAAGTGATTTTTTTCAAAGCTAAACATTGAATATACTAATTGTAACATTATGATATGGTGTATACTATTGTCTATTCTCTTAAAACATGGTAATTATATATTTATTCCTCATAGACATCAATCCTGTCTTTTCAGACTATTCCTTCTCACTGAACACAAATCAAGAAAAACAGAAAATGTACTAACACACTGAAACACTTCAGTTAGTCCCAAGATGAATGTCAACAAGGTTGCAATGCTAATAGATCTACTAATGGACTTTTCACTACAGGTTCCCACGTGAAAAACACATGTAAGCCTATTTTGATCTATAATATATATATAAAACATCTAAATGTCACTTCTAGATTCAAATATTTAAGATATTTATCAAAGTATTTCTCTAAAGAATAGTCTTTCAAACTTTCTTAATTACAATTCCCTTATTAAACAACTTCTTATCCTTTTAAATGCAAAACTATATATAATGCATTTCATTTTTGTTAAAAAGTCACGAGTTATACTTCTTGGTTTTATGACATAATTAAGCGAACGTCAATGTTTGAGTTACAATTAGCTTCCAAGATAAAGTTACTGTTTTTGAACTTTAAGAACAGTCACAGATAGATACACAGATAAAGATATAAGATGTATAGGTATAGATATATAAAGAAATGTAGTATATATTAGAAATATATATAGAGAGAAAATTTTAATAGATGTTTGTATATCCATCTAATTCTAACTTGAGTTATATCAAGAAAAATTTCCCAGAATGCACCTCTTCCTTGAATATTCAGACATCATTTAGTTGTTACAACCAAACCTACCATTAAATATTAAAAACAAAAAGTACTTCTTAATGCTGAGAATTGGACTGATATGTAAATAATTTAATTTCCATTAAATACATTAAGTTCCATCTCTTATTAGAAATTATTGCTTAATATTGAAATTTTCCCAAAAGTTTATAATTTGAAGCAGATTCAGTATTCCTCTGGCCAGAGTTAAATTAAGCAAAAGTATAAAGTGTATTAGGGAGGTTCCAAAACTTTCCTTGGGTCATGCCCCCAATATTTTTATTCTTCTGATTCACACAACCCCTAAGCTATTGTTCATATAAATCATATTGCAACTAATCACTAATTGCTACACTGCTTCTCAAATCATCTTTATTTTAATTGGCTCTAATGGTATAAACAATGTAATTTCTTAATGACTTCCTGAATTAAATGGTGACAACAAACGTCCTGTTTTGTAAAGATACAACAATGAGAAGCCGTGACACGCGTACTGCACAGCCGCTGGACAAGCTCAGCATTTCACTGCTGCACAGTGCTCACGTACGTTAGTTTATTTTCTCTCTCTGGGAGCTGAGTTTAACAGCACAAAAGCAAAAGAGACTGTGTTGTCCAGGTTCTTAGCTCTGGAACAAAAACAATGAATTCTTCTACCTGTCTTAAATGTTATCAACTTGAATGCATCTTAAATATAAGGTAGTAGGATTCTAAATATAAGTTGAAATATTTTCTTTAAATCTAACTTTAAACGTAAATGTATTTAATATGAAAGTAGATTGAATATTATTACATTAAGAGCTGATATTTCAATGTTTACATGAAAGCTATGACCATGTTAAAGACATGATCAATGACAAAGACATGATCAATGATTCATTTCAAAAGTGTCTGTAGGCTTTTGTTAATCAGAGAAAACTCTCATCTTGATTTGAAACTAACATTTAACTAACCCAAATGTCATCGTTCTCCTATCCCGAAGCAGGACCACAAATACAAACACCTCAACTCACAATTCCCCGTGTTCCCTGGAGTTAAACGCAATTTTTACCTCTTTTTTTCCTTAGTTCTTCTTCTACAGATTCTCATTCAAGGACTAGGTATTGCGGTTTGGGTCTGCAACGTTCCCTAAAAGTCTCATGTATTTGGATGTTGTGGATTGTCTATGCAACCATGTGCTGTTGGGAGCCTGAGGCCTGGTCTGAAGGGATAGATTGCAGGTATGTAGATTAGATTACAGGCCTGTGGTGGGGGCTGACCACAGCTTCCACACCTGGAAGGGACAGAACACTGAGGCTAGACCAGGGATAGATCCCTGGGACCGGCCTGGAAGGATATGTAAGCTGCTTCCTGCCTTCCTTGTGAGACGAGATCGACTTCCTTGACTTGGCTTCCTGCTAGCAATGTCATGAGGAGCTGCCTCCAACTCTGCCTCTGTCACGTACTTCCAGGGGACTGTTACATTCTGAAACTGTGTGCAAAAAAATCCCACTTTTCCTTCCCTAATTTTCGAATGTCGGGTCATGAGTCACAGCAATGAAAAAATATCTGACACCCTCAGTAATTGTTCTCCCGTGATTTTAAGTGAGTATTCCAGGTTCCCATTTGGCTTATGGATACTTGAGTAACGGCATTAGTACAGTTAAGAAATATTTAAGTGTATAGCAATATGCTCAGGAAAACATTTCCATAAGTGTTTTAATATGAGAAATTAACTGTACAAGTTTGGGAGTACTAAAAACCCAAAGGGAGATGTTAATGAAAACCCCACCGACCTAACTCCTTCTATTGATGGAAGCCTTTTAGCAAATAAGACTAAAGGTTTTCAGCTTTCCAACTTCAGAACCCAGAAGAGGTGATTGGAAGTTGGATATGGAGCAAGGAGAGAGCAGTTAACCCAGTGGCAAAAATATGACCAAGGTTTCTTAGCAAGAAACACCAAACATAGTTGCAGAAGTAGTAAAGGACAAAAATTTTTACAATCTGTACCAACACATAGTTAACATAACACAAAATATCAACCAAAATGTAACAAAAACTCAAATAGTCCAGAGCACATAATTTCAAAGTACATTTTATGATATAATGAATCAAACTTCTATAACCTAATTGACATTTTTAACTTGCAAAAACTTAGGAAAAACTATTTAATTCTAACAAATATGATGTACTACTTGATTATCTTAATTTTCAACACATAATTCTTAAGTTCAAGATTATCACACACAAAACTTTAAAGCATAAAATTTGTAAGATTCATAATGAAGGAGAATGTAGAACACTGATCTTAATGCCCCAAATAATAAACTAGTGTAATAAAAATAAAATAATTATCTCAATGTTGGACTTCAAAATTTGCATATTAGTTTCACTTTCAACTGATTTCATTTACCTACAAGCAGAAACTCACTTCCATCCAAAAATCACTGCACATAATATCAGATGTTTTGCCTTTGGGACACATGCCCTAAATTCTGCGTCTACTGAAACAGAGCAAAAGCAGGGAAAAAAGAGACAGAGGCAACTGTAAATTACAAATGTGCTTTAGTTGAGTGAGCAGTTTTGACCCTGTTTTGGTCCAATTGCTTTCTATCCTCCTGGTCCTCCCTTTTGGAATGGGATTGGTTACCCTGTGCCATTGCATGTTAGAAAAAATGTAACCTTATTTCTCATTTTTCATTATCACAGGAGCTTACAGCTGACAGTCTGCCTTGCATCTCAAAGGACACTTTGGACTTAGACTTTTTTTCAGCAATTCTGGAACTGTTAAGACTCTGGCAACTCTTTGAGAAGGATTAAATGCATTCTGCATCAGGAGGGAGAGATTAGTCTTTTGAAGGCCAGCATGGAATATTGTGGATAAGATCTGGAATATCCCCCCAAAGCCTCATATATTTGAATGGTATGGATTATTTATAGAATCATGTGCTATTGGGAGATGGGAGCCTGGTCTGGAGGAGTGGATTATGAGCATGTGGAGGATTTTAGTTGTGTGTGGTGGAAGACTGGTGTGTGAGAGATTACAAATGTGTAGTGGATTAAGGGCCTAACTCTGGAAGGGACAGAACACTGAGGCTGGACCCAAAGGAGTGAGTCATTGGAACAGGACCTGGAAGGGCATATACTACTTTCTTCTTTCTTTGGGGAACTTGACTTTCTGCTTGTAATGTGTGAGGAGCTGCCTCCACCTCTGCCTCTGCCATGTGCCTCCCACTGTTTCTGGCCACCCATGAATGGACTGTGACCTTCTGAGACTGTGAAATAAAGTGAACTTTTCCTCCTCTGATTTGTGCATGTCAGGTATTGAGTCACAGCAACAAAAAAGTAACTAAGATATTCGTGCTGTCTTCTAACTTTCCCCTTATTCCTATACTTCTGAAGTTGGTTTTCTTGGAGTCATCCAGCAGCTGTTGCTCCCAATCCTCCTGCTGCTTTGTTTTTACTGCTATCACTGAGATCGTGGCCTGTTACATCAACCTCATTTTCAAGTTCTGACACTCTCCTCAGGGTGCTTGAGCCAGGTCCTGTGATTTTGGTTGAATTTTCTTTTATGCTGAATTTTTACTTGATTCTTTTCCATAATTTAATTTGTTACCAAAATAATCTTTCATAGCTTGTATTGTCTAATTTAACTTAATCAGTCTTTTGGGCAAATCATTTTATTAAGACCATTGTGTGTTTAGTAAATTCTTCTTTAAACTCACTAAATATCTTTTGAATTTGTTTCAATGCTTTTTCTTTGACCTTATCAAACATTTGGACCAATATTTTTTTGAGATCTTTTCATGTAAGTTCTTCTATTCAAGCCCATGTGGTCAGCCTCGGGGGAGCAAAGCATTTTGGAGAGCATCTTGTGGTTCTGGTCCTTTTATGCTGACAGTTGCCCATCAGTTAGAGTAGAAAAACTCTGCCCCTAATATGAGGATTTCTTTAGTGATGCTATTTTTCTGTGGTATTTCATTGAGTTTGATTGGATTTTGATTTTTTTTTCTATCTTTACCCTACTTATTCGAGGGCCTTCTTAGTGTCCAGATTTCTACTGAGGACTTGGTCCTCAGCACCAGTTAGTGAGGGACAAACAAGTCACAGTGACGACAGTGATCCAAGGGCAAGTCAGCAATCGGCAAATAGTGAAAACCAACTGCAATCCACCACCATGCCGCCATCAAAATTAGGAGAGGTGTCAGCAGGATACGAGTCTCCGACAAAATAAATACTGACATATCCTAAACACCAATTAAAAGCTATAACTATTCCACCCTTAATAATAGACATGAGATCTGTGTTTTTAATAAAGGCAGAGAGACAAGTCAAATGTTGACATATCATAAAGATCTACTAGAAGTAACACTATCCCATGATAATAATGGGAAGATTTTGTAATTCTGACGCAG
The DNA here is from genome assembly GCA_004027205.1 of Ctenodactylus gundi. Taxonomy (NCBI): domain Eukaryota; kingdom Metazoa; phylum Chordata; class Mammalia; order Rodentia; family Ctenodactylidae; genus Ctenodactylus; species Ctenodactylus gundi. Next base: position 59,057 of record PVKB01005115.1, on the reverse strand, counting down.
TGTGTGTGTGTGTGTGTGTGTGTGTGTGTGTGTGTGTGTGTGTGTGTGTGTCTGTGTGCCTGTGTGCAAAACACTCAAGTTCAATGTATCACATATACACATCAATAAAAGGGGGAAAAGTAATAATCTTCAATAATAGCCTGGGCTAAAATAACTATTAAAACTAACGGAAATAGTGGGACAAGAAATTAACTCGGAAGAAAAAGAAGGAAGAGGAGAGAAACGAGGAGAGAAAAGGAAGATCATAATCCATGTAAAGACTAGAAGAAAGTGAACAGATTTGTACACGAGTAACAGGAGAGAGAGAGAGAGAGAGAGAGAGAGAGAGAGAGAGAGAGAGAGCAATGAAAAAAGAAGAGCCCAGGGAAGGGCTATTTTTAAAAGGCAAAAAAGGAGAAGATAGAAGAAAATAAAAAACCAAAACAAAAATAAATATATATGACAAAAACCTAAAATACACAGAACAAGTAAACTGAGTCCAAAAATGTTTTCACATTGAGCGGTTTGGGTGGGTGGTTTTGTTTCGTTGTTGCCATTGTTGGGTTTTCTGTTTTTGTTGTTTTTATTTTCTTTTCTAGGTCCTGTGGCATGACCGACCGCGAGGGGCGGCCAGGCGGTGGTAATCAGCACTGCGCCTCCTGTGCTGGGCGCTACCTTGCTGCTCATCTGCTGGGCGCTGCCCCTGCCTTTCCCGCTCTGCAGAATCTGTAGAGGTGTTTGTCCTGCCTGTGACTTGTCCCCACCCCAGCAGCCGGCCAAGGTGCATTTCCGCACACACAGGCAGTGGAGGATGGGGGTGCCAGCAGACCCCTGCATTCGGTGCTGCAAGGAAGCAGGAGGAGACCCAAGTAGAGCCCTGGACCTCATCCGAGCCCTTTCAGAAACAACCGCCTTTTGAATAGCTGGCGCCTGGCTGGCTTCCCCTGTCCACGTTGCTGTCAGTTTCTGCGATTTTTCTGTACTGTGTAACTTCCCTGTTAGCCTTCTTTGAATTCTAGAACTCTTGTCTCTCTCCCAGCTAAGCTGCTCAGGGAAATTTATGACGGCGGCTCTACGTTTACGACGTGTTTGACCCCAGAAGATCCGAGTGAGCTGGCATCTTGCCCGAGAGTTTGGTGGACTTCATTTACTTGGATGTATCAGGGCATGGAACCGGATGTTGTTAAACATAAAACCCTTTTTGCAGTGTCTGTTGCTTGGAGGCTGCTATGATTTAGATGAGTGTGTCCAAAAAGCCTGTGTACTAAAGACCCAGACTACGTGAGGAGGCATTGAGAGCTCTGTCGGCTTTCAAGTGGTGGGTCCTGTGGGTCGCTGAGGGTGTGCCCAAAGAGAGGATTGTGGGACCTCACTCTATTCTCTCCTTTTCCTTTTCCTTTTCCTTTTTCCTTCTTCCCTTCTGCTTTCTCCCTTTACCTCCCCCTCCCTCTTCTTCCCTCTCCCTTCCTTTTCTCTTCCTCTGTCTACCCCCTCCCTTTCTCTCCCTCTTCCTCTTCCCCCCTCTCTCTAACCCTCTCCCCTAATCATCAGAACACGCTCTTGGCACGGGGACATCAGCCCTCACCATGACAGTAATGTCATCCTTATCAGAGCTCCCAGCTCCAAACCTACCGGGCTGCCTGCTCTGGATATAAACTTCTAAAACTTTGAGCTAATTAAACATTTCCTCCTTAAAAGCTAATTACCTCAAGTATTACATTCTAGTAATGTGAAGTCAACTAATACAGGGGCTATGTACACACCTCATTTTTAAAAAAAGGCTTTCTAGTGGCTTAGTTTTTTCTGTAACCTTGTGTAAGAAATGTTCTGCTCATTAATAATTAATTATGTGACTGGTAGTAAGTGAGCAATTGGCATTCTATACAACATGCTGGAAAGAATTGTTTTTGTCAGAGTGAATCATGGTTCTTGACTTGAATTCAGGTCCAGTTCTAGACTTGAGTAACCATGTATTTTTCCTCAGAGACTCCTGAACTCACTGCCTCCTTTTGCTTCATACACTTTTGCTTGTAAAATAAATTGTTTTGGACCTTAATTCTTTTTAAGACTGTTTGTCTTATTTATTGAAACATGCCAGTTTCTTATCTCCTTACTGAGGTGTAAATGGCAGTCAGAGACATCAGTGCACAGATACATAACAAAGATGGATTTGTAAAACCAGAAAGGACCTCGGAATCCAACTCTTCTCCTCCAAATTTCCAGTATATAAATAAAGTAGTAATCTCTTCGATGTCATAGGCTGTAGACCTTGAATGCACATGTCCAATTTCAGTGATCATTTCTCAAATTGAATACATTTTATAATCATAAATTCTTATGGAGAGAATGCATAAACACATGAATAATAATATTAATGAAAAAAGACAAGATATAACATTCTAAATTCACAGAAATATGAAAATTCAGTTTCTAGATGAACAAGATTTATTCAAGAATCTCCTGAATGTCATCAGCCATGACCCTGTCAATAATTTCTGCCTTATTATGTATCAACTTACTCTAAAAGATACAACTTAAGTTAGTCTATCTCAATACCAATGCAATCCTGTGATTTTTAGATAGTATTTCCGGAAGTTGATATTAGATACGATACTTTGCGTTTCTGCAGTCATCAGCTTGCCTGCCTCCTTGTCACCCTGAGAATGTCTGATGCGTGTATCACAGACAAAAGAAACAGTGCTGTTCTTGCTCAAAATACAAACTATTCCATGTTTATTCTCTGGTGTATCATTAAAATAATGAAACTGCTACTGAAACTGTCAAAATCCTTCTAAAATACTTTATGAGACAGGATTTACATATAAAGAGCTATCTGTAGTTCTTGTATACATTTCAATAAGCTTGGGGATAAGTATGCACAACCATGAAACTGTCTTCGCCACCACCAAGCCATAAATATAGTCGTCACCTTTCAAGTTTCCTCTGGTCCCCTTTGTCACCAGCATTGTTTTTTTGGGGGGGTTGTTTGTTTTGTTTTGAATAATATTTAACACAAGATATACTCTTTTATCAATTTGAAGTATGACAGGCAGAATTGTTACCTATTAGCCTTATTCTCCATAGTAGATCCCAGAAAGTGTTTATCTCACATAACTAAAACTATTACATTGCCTCACCTCCCCCTTTCCTTTTCCCACCTCTGCTCATTTCTCACAATAAAAATGAACCTTAAGGACATTATACCAAGTAACAATAAGTGAACCACATGAACTGAAATACCACGTGATCCCACGCATATGTGGGAGATGGGATAATTGAACTCACAGACCAGAAAACCGTGAGAAAAGGGGGAGAGATCAGAAGGCACGCCATACATGTCCATGCTCCTTATCTCTTCCCACGCTGCTGTGTGCTTCCTTGAGATGCTAGAAGCAAGAGGGCCACCAAGAGGTACAGCCTTACTACCTTATACTTCCATAACTGTGAGCCAAAATAAACCTCTTTCCTTATATGACTTCCCCAATCTTTGGCATCCTGTTACAAACAAGACAAAATGGACTACTACAGAAAATCGGTACCATAAGTGAAATTGTTGCCATTACCTGTCATAAAGAATTGAGGGGACTTAACCTACCATAGCTGCATAGAGGGAAGGAGGAATAGAAATAGAGCCCCAGGCTGGTAATTGCTACAGATGTCCATGATAGTCACAAGGCCACCCAACTCTAATTTCCAACCCCAGCTTCTCTGTATTGAAGAAAAAGTGAGTTGAGATTCAATCATTCAATGTTTCTGAGAACTGACAAGTTTGACTTGTCCAAGAACACTAAAGGAACTGGGATGACCCAGTTTTCTGGATGCTACAAAGAACAACAAACAAGGGTTTGAGTCGTAGGAAGGCTGGAGGCCCCAGAGGATCTTGGGCGAGGCTGTGATTGATCACGCACTGGGGCTTGCTGACTGGTAGAGATCTTTACCTGTATTAGACCAGCTTACAGTCTACTGGAGATGGCTACTTTGCCTCTTATGCAAACAGCAACACAGTGAGTCAAGGAAAATGAATGACTGGGCAAAGATGTTCAAAAGGAAAAATACCTTCTGAAATTGACCATAAAGAAACAAAGTTATATGATTTACCCAACAGAGAATTAAAATTAACTCTAATAAATATGAGCACTGCCTTGACTCAGGTTGAGAACAATGTAAATGAAAATGGTGAGATTTTTTAAAGAGTTTTAAAATACAAAAGTTACCAAACAGTAATCATGCCACTCGAGTAGCACAATAACAACTGAAATCTTCACAATAGCAGTTAAGTTACAGCTAAGGAAGCTAAAGAAAAGATATCAGATCAAAAACAAGCCAATAAAAATAACCAGAGGTCCAACAGGCAAAGAAAGAGGAAACAGGAAGAAAGCTTAGGGGACTTTGGAATATTGCCAAGTGGATTAATACACTAATTATGGAACTATCAGAAGAAGAAGAAATAAAGAACCAGAAAAAAATGGCTGTAGCTTCTCAAATCTGGGCAAGTAAAAGGACACACAGATCCAACAATCCCAAAGAATACTAAAGAGATGACTGCGATGAAATCTATACCAAGAAATCTCAAAAGCAAATTGTCAAAAATCAAAGAAAAGAGAAAAATTTGAAAATAACAAGAAAAAGCAACCTGTCTTAAGAGAGTTCCCTCAAGACTATAATAAGATTTCACAAGAAAAAAAATTGCAGGCCAGAAGCATACCAAAATAAAAATCTCTCTAACCAAGAATACTAGACCCAGTAATATTTTCCTTTAAGAATTAAGAAGTGAAATTTTTCCAGAGTAAAATTTAATAAAACTCATCACTAGACCTGCCTTAAGACAAATGCTATAGGAAGCTCTTTAACTTGAAAAAAAGATGCTAAAAAGCAACACAAAAATATAAGAAAGTATGAAACTCATCAATAATAAATGTAATGCAATGGTGGTGGGTAAATAATTTTTAATTTGGAGATCAGGAAATTATGATGAGAATAGAATTTAAAAGGTGAACAGAGTTAGGGATGACCATAACTACATTTTAAAAGATACACAGTGTCTTCATAGAATTTATTCAGTTCAACTTGCAACAATAATATAGTGTGTAGGGGGAGAAGTTAAAATATGGAGTTATTGTCTGGAGATGAATTTAAGTCACTGACTTAAAATAGATGGTAACTGTAAGATATGTAATGTAAGAATTAAGATTAACAGGCAAAAAAATATTGTTGTGCTGATGTTACCAAAGAAAAAGAAAGCAGAATCAATATATGTCAATAAAAAATAAAATGCAGAGGAAGACGGAGCAGAAAAGAGAAACCGAGATTAATAAATGGTAATGCTAATTCTTTCCTTATCAATAATTACTAAGTGTAAACAGATTAAACTCTGATCAAGGACATAAAGTGGCTGAATTGGAAAACACAAAAACATGTATAATATGCATTGTCCACAAGAAACTTACTGTAAACCAAGGACATGCATAAACTAAAAGCAAAGCATAGAAAAAAATCCCACTCCTACGGTGATCAAAAGGGAGCTATATTTACCTACCCCTATGTCTTTTAGATATTTGTCTAGTTTGTCTTCTAGAAGGTTCAGTGTTTCACTGTTAATATCTAGGTCTCTGATCCACTTTGATTTGATTTTCGTGCATGGTGACAGGTGTGTGTCTAGGTTCATTTTTCTGCACGTGGATGACCAGTTTTCCCAGCACCATTTGTTGAACAGGCTGTCCTTTTTCCAGTGTATGCATTTGGCCCCTTTATTGAAGATTAGGTAGTTGAGGGTGTTTGGGATCGTCTCTGCATCCTTAATTCTGTTCCACTGGTCTGTCTGCTTTCATGCCAGTAACAAACTGTTTTTACAACTGTTGCTTTATAGCACAGCCTGATGTCTGGTATTGTAATGCCTACTGCCTGGGTCTTGTTACTCAAGATTTCTTTGGCTATTCTAGGTCGCTTTTGGTTCCATATGAATTTAAGGATTATTGTTTCAAGATCTTTGAAAAAATTGTTGGTATTTTGATAGGAATTGCATTGAATCTATACCTCAGTTTCGGCAGTATTGTCATTTTCACTATATTTATTCTGCCTATCCAAGAACAGGGGATATCTTTCCATTTTCTAATATCGCCTATGACTTCCTTCAATGTAATGTAGCTTTCTTTATATAGGTCCTTCACTTCCTTGGTTAGGTATACTCCTAGGTATTTAATCCTTTACTGGGTAATTGGGAACAAGATTGTTTTTCTGAGCTCTTTCTCAATGTGTTCGTTCTTAATGTAGAGAAAAGCTATTGATTTTTTAGTATTGATTTTGTAGCCTAAAATTTGGCTAAATTTGTTTACCATTTCCAAATGTTTTGTAGTGTAGGTTTTGGGGTCCTCCTGTAGATAATCATATCATCTGCAAATAAGGATATTTTGACTTCCCCCTTTCCTATGCAGATTCCCTTTATTTCACTTTCTTGTCTAACACTAAAAGCTAAAGAAATTGTCCCATTATCAATAAATGGGATCACCTAAAATTAAAAAGTCACTACATAGCAAAGGAAATTATCGACACTGTAAAAAGAGAACTGACAGAATGGGAAAAAATATTCACCACCAACACCTCAGATAGGAGGCTCATAACTAGAATATACAGGGAACTGTAGAAGAGTAGGCCCCTCAAAATCAATGACCCTATTGAAAGATGGGCAAAAGAAATAAAGAAGCAGTTTGCTGATGAAAAAGTTCAAATGCCCAATAAATCCATGAAAAGATGTTCAACATCCCTAGCCATAAGAGAAATGCAAATCAAAACCTCACTAAGATACCATCTAACTCCAGAGAGATCGGCCTATATCAAGAACTCAAACAGCAATCAGTGCTGGCGAGGCTGTGGGGAAAATGGAACCCTCCTGCACTGCTGGTGGGAGTGTAAATTTGTACAACCACTGTGGAAAGCAGTATGGAAGTCTCTCAAAATACTGGAAATAAATATCCCAAATACTGGAAATAAATATCCCCTTTGATCCAGCAATACCTCTTCTGGGAATAATCCCCAGTGAATTAAAAACAACACATAACAGAGATACATGTATGCGCATGTTCATAGCAGCACAACTAACAATAGCTAAAATATGGAAGTCACCAAAATACCCATCAACAGACCAGTGGATACACAAACTGTGGTATTTATACACAATGGAATACCATGCATCTATAAAGTCCAACAGCGTGGAGGCTTTTGCAGGCAAATGGAAGAAACTTGAGAACATCATGCTGAGTGAAGTGAGTCAGAAGCAGAAGGTGAAACATCGAATGGTCTCTCTGATATGAGAGTCCCAGATCACAATTATCTCACAGAACTCAATGTGGGAAATAACGGGAACTGGGGGACGGGGGGTAGGCCTGTGCCAAAAGGAGAGAGGAAAATGTCTTAACATTCTGACAAGATATGTATGTGCACAAAATCCTCAAGATCACTGTAAACTTTAAATTTTGCATTTATATGTATCAATGAAATGGGTGGGAAAGGAGCTATATTTAGTATCAGTCAATATATACTAAAAATTAAAAACTGTCGCAAGAGTCAAAGGAAGGATATTTTACAATGACCAAAGGTCATTCGCAAGGAACCTGCCACAGTCATAAACATCAGAGCACTTAAATATATAAAATAAACGCGACAGAACTGAAGGGAGAAGTAAGTAGTAATAAATACTCGTAGGAAATTTCAAAATAAAGGGAATATTATATACAGAAGGTCAATTAAGAAAAACAGAAGATTTGAATAACTTATAGACCACATGGATATAATAAACAAGAAATTTCACCCAAAAGCAACAGAATGTGCTTTGCTTTCAAGCACACATGGAACCTGCTTCAGGATAGAGTGTGGACTAGCTCATAAAACAAGACTTCATCAATATAAGAAAATGAAATTATACCAAGTATCTTTTCTCACAATGATGAAATGAGATAAATAAATAGTAGGAGAAAAACTAGAGAATTTTCAACTTTCCTAAGAGTATTGATTATATGGCAAAGCTCTTACCACAATAAAATAAAATTAATATAAAAATTGAAGGTCTTAATGATATAATTTAAGCTCCCAAATCAAATCACACTGTAAATCAGATCTGTCCATAAATATTTTAATTACCTGAACAAACACATTTCTCCTATTGTTTTTATTTTAAAATGTAACTCAAATTTGATAGACATAAATGCAAACCTAGAGCTAGAAATCACAAGAAAAATATAAAAGAAAACCTTTTACAGCTTGACTTTGATTTTTTAAAAGTCTCTTAGCTATGACATCTAGAGTATGACACATTTTTAAAAAATTTAATTTCATCAACTATTAAAACTTTTGCTTTTGAAAGATGCTATAAAGACACTAAAATATATAACTAAAGAGTGGGCGAAAAGACTTTATAAACAAAAGAAAACTACACAATTATGAAAAGAGTGGCTTAGTCAGGAAGTTCACAAGTTCATACCCCGCACGGGCAACTAACTGACTTAGTATCACTATCTACAAATGTTTCAAAAAGGGCTAGAAATAGAGCTCAGTGTTAATTCTTTTTTTTTTTTTTCGATGCAAACACATGAGGGCCTTTATTGCAAGCTCGAGCCTGGGCCTTCCCTTTCCAGCGTCGTGGACGCAGGGAAGAGCCCCGAGGGCCATTTGCACAGGGTTTTTATTGACAAAAAATCATGAAATTGCAACAGAAATTAAATAAGTTATTTACCATGAAAATTAATTGGATGACATTTAGTACAGAGAACAGCACCTTATCCAATCACAAGCTCACAAATTTCTCTGTACAAAATGGCATCCAATTAGTTTTCATGGTAAACAACTTGTTGCAATTTCATGACTTTTGTCAGTATTAATTCTTGATACTAGGGAAAAAAACAAAGGAAAAATGAGAAACCACTGTAGGTCTGTAAGAATGGCTAAAATAATGCTTAGAATCTGGAACTTTCGTATATTGTGGATGGAGATACAACATATTTCAGAAGATGAAAACAGCTCGGCAATTTGCTCTAAAGGTTAGCATATCCTTACGATATTGCTCAGCAAGCCCACCTTTAGTGGACTTTATTAAAGTGAGTTGAAATTTATGTCCACATAAAACCTATATGTGAATGTTCATAGCTCTTCTTCAAAATTCTAATGCTCAAATGTAAAATAGAATGAACTACACACAGCATTGATGCATCATAATATATTGCTAGGTGAAAGAGGCACTGTAAGAAAACAAAAGGCAAAAGTGTAGAAACAGAGGAAAAGATCAGTAAATGCCAGGAGACAGAGGAGAGAGAGGAACTGACACCGCAGTGGCCACAGGGAATTCCTCAGGCAGATGGAGTGTCTGTGTGTTCATACTGGTGACAACCTAAAAGTGTATGTTGACTAAAAACTCACAGAACTGTAGACTAAACATACTGAACTTCAATTCTCTAAATTTAAAAGGTTCCAAAATTTCTCTTTCAATTTCACAATATGTCGATTAGTCATAACGTCATAAGAGTATTCCTACATGACAATTTTCCACCATGAAAATGTCTGAATGCATTTGAGGCCAAAGGAGAAGGCTAGCAGACGGAGAGGACCGCTGTGAGAAGGAGTGAAGTGATACGTATGCGGGAAAAGCAAAACCAATGTTCTTGGACAACCTATAACAACAGCTTATAATGTTAAAATGTCTGATTAAGATGGCATCCTAACAATAATATTCCAGAGGAGCTAAGGGAACAGTTTTATCCTCTTAGAGGAGGCTAAAAAATATTTAAACTGCAAAAAGTGTATATTTATTGCTAGTGATATCAATAAAAATTAAAAACAAAATATATAACTTCAAAATTTGTTATAGAATAAAATTAAAAAGACTCAGCTAAAAAGATTTTTAAAAAGACTAGCAATCTGGGTATAGTAATGGTGTACTTACGACAAAATAATATAAGTATTATGATTTGGACCTAGAATATACTCAAAAGCCTCATGTTCAGAAGATGATTCGATCACGGGGATTAATCCATTAACTTCCTGTGCTGTTTCAGGGTGGGGCCTGGTCAGAAGGGGCAGATCAAGTCGGGTGTGGTAGCACACCCCTGTAATCCCAGCACTTGGGAAACCGAGGTAACAGGATTGTTGTGAGTTCAAGGCCAGCCTGAGCTCCATAGTGAGTTCAGAGCCAGCCTGGGCTACAAAGCAAGACCGTGTCTCAGGAAGAAAGAGAAGAAAAGAAAGAAAGAAAGAAAAAAAGAAAGAAAGAAAGAAAGAGGGAGGGAGGAGGGAGGGAAGGGAGGGAGGAAGGAAGGAAGGAAGGAAGGAAGGAAGGAAGGAAGGAAGGAAGGAAGGGAAAAGAAAAGAAAAAGAAAAGGACATCAGGACATCTCATTGAGACATAATGACCTGGAAGAGGTGGATCCTGACGTGTGACCTGAAAAGTGGATCACTACAGCACGTACCTGGAAGGTACATACTACCTCTACCTTTCAACGTCTCGACCTCTTGACCACTCTCTCTTTGTCTCTTTCTGTCTCTCATCTCTCTTTCTCTCTCTCTCTGTCTATCTCTTTCTCCTTGCTACTATGAACAGATTTTCTCCGACTAGGCCTCAAAGACACCCTTCTGAGACCTAGTGAAACTGGAAATTAAAACATGCCTTTCCTTCCCTTAAATTGTGGGTGTCATTATTGTGTTCCAGAAACGAGAAAGTGACTAACACAGAAATTGCTACCAGAGAAGAGTTGATGCTGTGACTTAACTTGACTGTGTGGTTTAGAAGCTTTTGAAACTGGTTTATGGGAAGAGTTTTGAAAGGCTTGGAGATGCTGGCTTGAGAAGCTTTAGAGGACTATGAGCTGAGCTTAATGGGAGATGCTGGTCACAGCTCAGAAAATCAGAATGTTGATAGAAACAAAGAAAGGTGAGTTCAGAGGTTTCAGATAGAAAGGTGAACTTATTTGGCATTTGGTCTAGAAACCATGCGTGATATACTCTGGAAAAAGAGATATTGGCATTTTTCGTATCCTGGGACCACTCTTGAAACCAAGATAAATAAATGGTAGGCTAATTTTTATGGTGAAGGAAGTTACAAGATAGTCTAATGCTTTTAGCCAGCTCTACAATGAAAAGCAGGAGAAAACATCAAAGGGAAAAGATGTAAAAAGTGTCCAGTTTACCAGAAAGAACTTGTAGCACAGGGCCACATGGTTGCTGAGAAGATCAGGGCTAAAAGGGAGGCATGCATTCTGCATCAGGACCGAAAGAAAGATGTCTTGAGGGTATCTCAGGAATTAATAATACCCACCTGTATTCACTCAAGGGCACAATGGCAAAAGACTTTCTTTGAAAAGACAGTATCAGGGCATCCTGCAAGACTACCTAGAAAAGTGAATCCTCAAGGAGTTCAATCACCTAAGAACTCAGCGGCCTCAAAGGGGGCAGACTACAGCTCAAACCAGCAGCAGACCTTGGCATCACCTATGTGATTGGCTTCACAGGCATGCAGGATCTAAAAGTTGGTGGGTCATGGAGGGTTCTCCCCAGATTTCAGAAGAAAGCCTTGGAGACAGGCAGTGTGCCCTAAGAAGACAGTGCACTGAGTTGTGAAGATAAATCTAAAAATACAGTGGAGCCCTACAAAATTTGGAGAGACCAGAAATATAGAATATCAGCTGAGAAAGGCCATAGGCCATGAGTTGAGCCAGCCCAATGGAGATCAGAGAGGTCACAGCCAGATGCAAGGCCCCAGGAGCAGAGCTGCCAAAAGCCTCCGGAGTGCACATCACATTGCAGTTGGCCCTAGGTGCTGGACACAGAACTACGCTATTCAAGGGAGATAAAAGATTTGATGTTTGCCCTGCTAAGTTTTAGTCACAGCTTTGATCCAATTGCTTTCTATTCTCCTATTCTTCCCTTTTAAAATGAGAATGTTTACTCTGTGTTACTGTATGTTAGAAGTGCTTTCCCTTCCACCATTGCAGGCTATCCAGTACCGAATAAACGAACAGACAGACAGACAGACAGACATTTAACCTGTCATGCAGCATTGACTCATATTGTATAGGTAGACTTTACAGTGTCCATTTCCTCTCTTCCTACCAGCTCACCAATGATCTTTCTCTGATTTGTCTCAGTTCCTCCTTGTGAGAACCTATAGAATAAAATATTTAATACATACGAAGGAAAAGTATAGCCACAGGACGCAGGCAAAATTCAATCTTAATTAGGAAGAGAAGACATGAAAGATGAAGACTGGGAACACTGAGAAGTTCCTCTTGAAAGGGGGGTGAGATTAGCTGAGAGATCAAAAATGTTCTTCTATAGAGTAATAGAAACCTGTTCATACATACAACAATAAATGTGGATATATGTGTGTGTGTATGTGTGTGTGTGTCTATATTGGATGTGTACATATATATGTGTACATATATATCCATATAAAAATATACATAAATACATATATGTGTCTCTACACACACACACACACACACACACACACATATATATATTTCTTAACATTGTCTTTTGAGACAGTCCAGAAGCACGTTCTCCTCAGTAACAATGAGAACACATAATGTCCAATTTGGGGGTTCTAAAATCTACCTCCAAAGTGGAGCAGGATTCCTTATAAAGCTTGGATAGCTCCAGGAGTGGAGAAGAGAGTAAAAAGATAAATTTGGAGAGTCTTGATGAGCCAAAAAGTAAGGAAGCACTCAAAAGATGACATTGCAGATGACAGTAGAATGCAGAATCTAGTTTCAAAACACTCTTAGTGGTCAAGTCTAGGTCATTCGATAAAGCCAAAATTAATGACAATTTCATTTTAGTGTGACTCACTGACTAAAAAAAGGAACATTCTTACTGACATAAATGAACAAAAGGACACATCAGAAGGGTGCTGATGATCATTAAATTTAAGATATTTATAAAGATTGTAGGTACAATCCACAAATGCAGTTATTAATTACAAAGAGAGAGCAAGGACAAAGGGGGCTCATCATAACTTCACAGTGGAAAATTCTGACTGACACCATCTTAGTCAGATGATTAAAGACAATGTCGTGAGTAATAAAATGTATTAAAGTGCTGTAATCCTTCTTAACATTCATTGAAAAGAACAGACTCTCCTTCTGCAATATTACTTCCTGTAGTATCTAACTGAAATAGAATGAAAATTATCAGACAAATTGAAATGGAGAGACATTCTGTCAAATAACTGACCCATAATCTCCGAAAGTGTGAAGCTTATTAAGACGAAGGCAAGACTAAACTCCTGAAGATTGAGGAGAACTACGGAAATATGACAACCACATATCATGTGTGTGTCTGTGCTGGATCTTTTGCTGTAAAGGACAAACTTGAAGCAATTACCAAATGTTGGACGGGGAAAAGCTTCAGCCACATGTAAATGTTTTCTTGACTTTACATGGCTACACCGTGGCTATGGAGGAGAAGATCCTCTGTGTAAGTAGCATATATTAAAGTATTTGGGGATGGCTGGGCAGTATGTGAGACAAATATTCTAAAACAATTCCAAAAGTTCTTTATAGCATTCTTACTATTTTTCTAAGTTTTAATAATTCTTACTAGGCTTTAGATTGTATCAAAATAAAACTTAGTGTTTAAATTAATTGATTTAATAATTTTTAATTTATTGAATCTTTGACTAAGCAGAAAGAAGGACTAGTAAGCTCAAAGGCAGTTCAGTAAAATTACCTGAAGTTCAAAGATTTGAAAAAAGGGGGTGGGGGATGGGCCGAATGCTGGAGGCGACTGAGTCAGTACCAAATAGTCTAAACTAAATAAAGGTAAGATGAAGGAAAGTGAAACAGAGGAAATGTCTTAAGAAATAATGAATAACAAAAATGCTAAGAGGAAAAAAAATGGCCAAATCAAGATACAGTCTTCAGTAAAAGCATTTAAAACTGAAGGTAAAAAAATACAATCATGATTACTTACTGGAGACACACAAGCTCCCAATGGTCCAAGCTGACACAACTGCAACAATGGGATACAGAAGTTTCAGGTATAACCCCAAATATATACTAACTATCCATGAGTGTGTACTGATATAACAAATGATTGAGTAAATAGATAATTGGAAGAAAAGGGGCAAAGTTCCTGCAAGAATTCCATAAATTCGAGATACAGTAGGTAGTGCATCTTTGACACGCCTGCATGTTTCTCAGGGGTCTTGCTCTAGCAGTTAGATTAGAAGAGAGAGCGTATGAGCACAAACTACACCCCTCAGTTCATGGCCTCCTAGAATGTAGCCAGTGCTCAGCCTTCTAATTTTTCCTCTCCTTAACTATCTCCTAGATGGCTTATCTAGAGATATGACCTAAACCTTTAGCGGTAGATCTGGGTGGCTTACAGAGGTCTAACCTAAATGTTTAGTGTCTGCACCCTTATAATCACGCTCCTTCCTAGCATACTCCTTGTTTGACACACTTGTCCAGAGTTACCGTGGGGCAAGGCCACACCCACGTGGATCATCTAGTTGATGGCGGCCAAGAAATGCAGCACAGAGAAAGAACATCAACAGGGTCACTAGCCTCCACCTGGGTCCCACCCCAGCAGCATACTCAGCCTTGCGCATCATTGATTTATTTGACTTACATAAGTGTAGCACCTCCATCATCCAGTCACAGCTCCTTCTGGTCTGTTAATCCAGTCAAACTGAAAATTAAGGTAGCCTGTTAAAAGTGAGATTACATACCTGTGGACTGGGCAATTTATGCACTCCAGGCATTGACCTGGCTGGGGCATTCTAGGTGAGAAAGGAAAAAATAATATTTGGTATTTAGGCATTTAAGCCACAGAGAAAAAAAAAACTGGTGACCTTTTTAGAAAAGAATAGAAGAGAACAATATAGAAAATTTGCTCCAAATATCTGGCTCAATTTCTTCAAGTATGGTGCCATATCAAAGATGGTCTGTCTTGACCACAGGTCAAGAACATTCAGAACTTAATTGGCCTTGGAAAATAGACATCAACTCTGCTGTGTCCTCACATAATTTCCAACTCATCCACCAATGATGTCACTGTTCACATGACTATTGTACCAAATTCAAGATGACTAGTATTGGCGTCCAGCTAAATTCAATTAATTATGTCAGTCTGTGTACTTAGACATTCAATAACTTTTTCAAATAATGTACACCTCATTATAGCTATTTTTAAAGAAATTAATTTGTAAGATAGCTTAAGCTTCTAAAATAAATATCATAAAGTTTAGGATAGGAAAATTTTATATACAGTAAGTTGTAACAATAAAAATGGCCTATAGAATTTTATAATTTTGTATATTAGAGTATCATAATTTCGTTATGAAAAGGTAATCAGTATGTATGAGAAGCTTTCTCATAGTTCCTTATAGCTAAACTGTGAAATAGTTATATCCTCTATCCTCAACAAAGCTTTATGGAAATGTTTCCAGTTTCTCAGGGAGCTGATGCAATACATCAGAAACAAAGATGAACAGGCGCATGGCAAGATTGAGGTAAAGCAGGAAGCCCCAGCGAGAGAGCAGCTCCTCACAGACACACCGAAAAAAGCAGAGACAACGTTAAAAAAAAAAACCTATCTGAACAACTTGTCTGAGAAAAAGAGATGGTCCCGAGTAATTAAGAGGAGGCCAACAGTAAATTCAGAAGTCACAGAGACTCACAAAACTGAAGAGCACGTGGAGAAGAATGTGAGATATGTGCGAGCGAGCCAATCGTGGACCGGAGGCAAGCTACACACACAAACCCAAGCAATGGATCAGCTGCCTGGCTCCCAGGAGATGCCTCAGGGTGCAGAAGTCGGGTGAGTGGAGGGGTTTACATCAGCTAAGTTACATTTTTTTAAAGAAAAGATATAGTGATTTTAAAAAACTTCATGGTACTGACATAAAATCAGAGACAAGGAGGCTGTTTTAATAGTGGATATTGGGATATTGGTGAGAATGTCAGTTTAGTTTGACAGGTCACTTTTGGGTTGTCTTTAATACAAATAGGTAGAGGTGCGCAGTAAGTAGGTGGTTTTCTGAGTTGAAAATTGAGGGGAAAATTCCAGGTATAGATGTAGGATTAAGTAGCAGATAGAATTTTCAGTGACTGCTAATATGATAATTAATTATAATAAACTGTGATTGAGAAATATTATTTGGGGCAGCTGCTCCATGGCAGAAGCATCAAGGTGGAAGGGTGTGGCAAAGCAGCTGAGAAGCAGAGTAGAGTGACTATGAGAGGTAGGCATGAGGGAAAGATATGGTACCCAGAATCATACACCCACGATCCATCCATGCAGACCAAGCAGGGGCTCCACCGATATCCTGGGAAGCTCTCGAGTCATGAAGTTGACAAAATCAAGCATGACCCTCACATCCCATGGCCAACTTGACACCCGAACACATCTCCTTAAACCATACTTAATCCTCATCAAATGAACACATCATAATTCCACCTAATATGATATAACTACCCTGTGTACAACTAAGAACACAATGATCCCTTCCCAAAGTCCCAAAAGTTCTCTAATTTTTCAAAAGTTTATGTTTTTTCTGGGACTCGAACTTCTAGCTATGAATGTCTAATAATAAAAGTTTTGTAATCCCAGGATACAATGGCAAAGGGTAAACCTTTCCATCCCAAAATGGAAGAACGGATAGAAAACACTAGAACCAAAGCAATAACAAAACCCCACAAGTCTTGTCTGGCGTCTGTGGACATGTTTATGAAATAAGAGTTCCAAAGATATAGGTGGCTCCACCTTACGGCCTTGCAAGTCGTAACTTACAGGGCCTCTTTGTAGGACTAACTCTATTCACAGCCTGTGGATTCCCTCTGCAGACATCCCACTTTCCTGGCGCCACCAGCTTCCTGTACCAGTAATTTTGTTCCCACAGCTTCACGTGTTGTCCTCAGGAGCTCCTCGCCCGGTTAGGACTTTCTCTGAAATTACAGTGGAAACCTTCCTAGCCCCATACCTTTTGAATTCTGCACACTGACTGGTAAGACCAGCATCACATGAGTAACTCCGAGGTCTGCTGCCAGCGCGAGCACCAGGCATCCTTGGACCACGACTGCAGTGACCTCTGAGTGCCCACAAGGCTAAACAGAATCTCAGGAAACCAATTCCTCATGGATAAATTCTAAGTTTTTCAAATGTTTCCGCTGTGCCTTTTTATCCCTGTTCTCACTCTGTATATGCAGCCATCAGTACC
This sequence comes from Ctenodactylus gundi, assembly GCA_004027205.1. NCBI lineage: Eukaryota > Metazoa > Chordata > Mammalia > Rodentia > Ctenodactylidae > Ctenodactylus > Ctenodactylus gundi. The sequence goes on along the minus strand of PVKB01005115.1, from coordinate 41,878 downwards.
CATGCTACAACCTGAATGTTGGGCTGTCTTGAAATTTCTTCCTCCTGATTAATTAGTACACAGCCTTTAAGCTCAGACTCCTGCTGTGTTCTGTGACAAGAACAAATAGATTTTCAGTCAGAATGTAACATACATGCCCTGTATTCCAACTGCCACTGGAGTCTTGTTTCCACCTGAAACCTCTTGAGTTTGGCTTTCACTTTCCACACCTGTATCAGCATTCTGGTCTTCCAAGCTCTGACCAGAACCTCTCATGGAGCTGTCTGTAACATTCTAGGAAGTCTGTGCAATTCCAAATCTTGACATCTTTCCACACTCATCCCAAAAACCAGTTTCTAAGACATCTAAACCACCTGGTCAAGTACAGTCAGAGCAATGACCCCACTTCTATTAGCTAGCCTTCATCTTCCTGAGACAATACTTGACAATCGCACTAAAGGAAGAGAAAATTCATCTGTCTAATGTTTTATGGGGATCCAGCTCCAGGTCAACTGACTCCAAGGCAAAAATATCAGGATGGGAGGATGGGGAGAAGGTGCTTAGTTGGTGGGGGGGGGGGGGCAGTTGAGTGAGGAGCAACCAGAGGAATAGCACCCCAATGGAAGGGACAAGAGACTAGACGGAGTTTCCAAGGCCATGCCTCTCTAACCCAGTAACACTTCCCTGACACACCCTGACTGTTCAGAACTGTGCTCCACCAATCCACTGGGCGGATTCCAAAGCCAATCATGCTGATACTCTGTCACACCATGCTTTCTGTTTTCCTTTTTTTTCTTCCTTCCTTCTTTCCTTCCTTCCTTTCTTTTTCTTTTTTCCTTTTTTTCCCCCTTCCTTTTTTGTAGTGACGATTAAACCTAGGGATTTGCACATGCTAGTAGGCACTCCTGAGAAATATCCCTAGCCCTATTTCCTGTAATCCATAATGAGAAATTTGCTGTTAATTTTATTATAGATCACTTCTGCACCTTGAGTCACTGCTCTCTGGTAGATTGAAAGATTATCTCACAAATTTTTGGCTTTTGAAAGTTTGGTTATAGCAAGTCTCCCTGGGAATCTCTGGGTTTTATCCTATTTGGAGTATGCTTAGCTGTTAAAGACTTGAAACTACTGAACATTGTTGCTTCCAATGTCCTATTTGCTTTTCTCCCTTCCTTCTGGAATTCCCATTAGTGCAAGTTGGTAGTAATATCCTGCAAGTCTTTTATGTGATATGGCTTTTCCTATTCCTCAGACTGTATAATTTCATTTGATATATCTTGAAGTATAAGTTTTTTTTCTCGCTCCACTTTGCTGTTGATGCATTCTAGTGACGTTCTTATTTCAGTTATTATATTTTATTTTCTGCTCCACAATCTCTTCTAGATACCTTTGTATAGTTCTGAAAGCTTTACTGGGATTTTTCTACTTGGTGAAACATTATTACCCTACTTTCCTTGGGCTCTTTGGTCCTAGGTTCCTTTAAACTCCCGGGCATATTTAAAACAGTTAATGTGAAGCCTTTGCTTACCAAATCTAATCCTGAGATTCCTCAGGGACAATTTTTTGTGTTGTTCTCTTGATAATAAGTTATTCTATTTTTAACTTTGTCTTGGAAATGATCACTTGCAATATTCTAATGTGCCAAAAAATAAAACAGACGGAGCTACTGCGCAGGTCTTCCCACAGGGGCTCAGGTGCAAGGTTCTCCTTTCGTCCTTTGCCGGGGGAGTGTGAGTCTGCGTTACCTTCGCAGTCTGCACTCCTAAAGCTAAACACCACCCAGCGGTGAAAGCCTAAGGTCTTTCCAAGTCTTTTCTGAGCATGCATCCTGCCTTGGCCACGTGATTAGCTCTCCGGAGTCCCTGGTAGAAACAGCAGGTTTGTTACACAGTCTCTGACTTGCCAGGTTTTCATCCCCAAGTTTCTCTGTGCCTATTATCTGCTTCAACTGTTGCTTTTTGCACCATGTGACAGCAGCTTGCTTGTTTCAGTACCAGGAAAGAGGCTGTCTTGAAGCCACAGCACTTTCTCTGCCCCAGAGGATTTCCAGGTTAAGTTAAATCCGAGCAGGCTGTATCTATCCCTCACGGAACCCACAGACAAGGCAAAACAGGCCAGCTCAATTCCGAGAGCAAACCGCTGCTCTGCTTCCCTAGAGACCAGGTGTGCACTCTGGGTCTGTGGGCTGCTTGTCAATAAGTCTATCACCGCACTGTTGAGTGTGTGGCAGAGGAAAACACCACAGGCTTCCTCCACACTGCCTGCATGGCCTCTTGGTTAAACATTCATTTGGTGGTTGAAATCCTTTTAACTGTCTTCCATAATTTTAATAAGGTTGATTCTATCTATTGAATTTTGTCAAATGGCATTAGTTTCTCCGCTATAAAAAAATCCTACTTTTGAATCTGTTAATATAGAGAATAACACTTATGTACTTCCATTTATAATGTCAACTCATTTGTGAAATAAATTAAGTAGATCTATTACATTTATTTATTATGAGCTTATTTATTTATTTATTATGAGTTTGTTCATATTTTCCTTTAGGTAAGTGGACCAACTTCAATAACTGATTGTGACTGTTATTGTCACCTTCCGTGTTGTCTGCATAGTTTCTGTAGCAAGATTATGTTGGGTTAGTAAGATGAAATGGGTGGGTTTCCACTTGCTAAAATCTCCATAACCTGCACTAACTTTTTTTGGTTGGAGAATACATTTTCTGTGGCTAACATGTTGATGTATTACATCACTGTAAATGGAGCAAAAATTTTGTCTTCTCTGGATCAGCCACCACCAACCTTATAAAACTTCATAGTCCAATGTGAGACTATATCCTAAAACCTTTAAGTTTCACCTTGGTATTTTTTAAATCAATGGTTATTTCCAAGTTGTAAAAATATTCACCATATCATAATTCATACATATAAAAATGCTTCACATTGTCCTATTTATGTATCTGCAATGACACAATTACATGGTACAACCTAATTTATCCTGGCTGGGTTCTACAGGTCTTGATTCCCAATGGTGTCTATGACTGCTACAGAGGGTATCATCATCAGATGGCCAACATAACTTCAAAAGATCTTGTGTGAAATACATGTGTCATCATGCAGTACCATGTATTCAGTCAACAACAATGTCATTTCCCCAGCTACCTTGGTGATAAGGTCTTCATCGACAGTGCACTGAGGGCTCACATCTCCACCTTCACACACATTTGAGATGGATTTTCGATAAGAAAGAGATCCCACCAATCTGCTGGCAGTCGTCTAAAAAGGGCTGGTGTTATGAATTAGATCTGGAATATCCTCCCAAAGCCTCATGTTTAAAAGGTGATTCAATAATGTGAGTCAATCTATTGGTTTCCCGTGCTGTTAAGAGGTGGGGCCTGGTCATAAGGGGCGGGTCACTGGGGCATGAACCAGAAGGACCAGATCATTAGGGTATGACTTGAAAGGGTATGTGCTAGGGTATACAATGTTCTTCCTTTCACTCCTGGATTCCTGTCTTGCCGTGTTGTGAACAGCTCCTGTTGGCTGGTTCTCCACTAAGCTCTTCTACCATTGACAGCCACCCAGGAATACACTGAGAACTTCTGAAAGTGTGAGCCAAAAATTACCCTTTCCTTTCTTAAGTTGTGGGTTCAGGTGTTGTGTCCTAGCACTGAAAAATTAATTAAGATGGAAATTAGTACCAGAGAAGCCTATCAAACTAGCTTGTGGGAAGATTTTGGAAATGTTTGAAGATGCCAACCAGATAAGTCTTAGAATGCTTTGACTTTTCTTTAATTTTCACAGCTAAGAGTTTACCTTCAGTCTTGGTGGAGACTTTGGACTTGGACATTTTTGTTTTTTCTTGGCAGGTCTGGACGGGTAAGACTTCGGGAACTCTTAGAAACGGGCTAAATGTACCTCATATAAGGAACTGACTCTAAGTGGTTTTGGTGACTGAATTAGAATATTACAGTTTGGATCTGGAACAATCCTCATGTTCGAAAGGTGATTCAACCATGTGAGTTAATCTATTGATTTCCTTGGCTGTCAAGAGGTAGGGCCTGATCAGAAGGGGGTGGATCACTGGGGGTTGATGCGTAAGAGGTACGTCACCACCAGCATATGACTTGGAAGGGTATGTATTAGCTCTGCTCTCCCTCTCCGTCTCAGCTTCCCGGTCTGACATGCTATGAACAACTTCTGACTGGTTAGTCCTCTGCCAAGCCCTTCCACCATTGCCAGCCACCCAGGAATGGACTGAGATCTTCTGAAACTGTGAGTTAAAATAAATCTTTCCTTTCTTAAGTTATGGGCATTATGTGTATTGGGCATTGTGCCCGAGAATTGAAAAACTAAGATAGCTTGATTGCATAAAATCACCCTGGGATACAAATTATCTACTTTGTCAAATATGAAATCTAAGCTGGCATTTATGCTTACATTTCCACGAATCCATATCTGTGGATGATTCTGGTATAGCTGTATCTTCTGCTCATGAAGGAGGTTCAGAGTCAATATAAACAGATAGAGAAAGTTACTCTTCAGGCTTCTCAGATGAAGATTTTTAGCCAAGATTTAGTTTGAAAAGTGCTTACCTACACAAAAACAATGGTCAGAGGATTCCTGGGATTTCTATGTTCCTGAAGTTATGTGAGTGCCTTCATAGTCACTTTTGTGACTAGATGCTGTTCAAGCAATTTCTCCAACCAATCCAGCTTGAGAGCAGAGGCACTAGTGGCCACTCCTCACCACAACATATGACAAAGTGACAATACTGTTGTGCCCAGACCACAGAAACCTCAAAGACCTCCGGGAGACCAAGGCACGTATACAAAAATCAAGGAGCTTTTATTCAGGCTTAAGCTTGGACTCTCAGACTTCACCAACGCAGTGGAATCATGCAGAGAGCCTCAAATAATAGCTAGGCAGGGTTTTTATGCAGCAAGGGAAGGGGTGGTTACAGTGAGCATGATGTAGGTACAGCATCATTATACGAACGCCAATCACAGTTATTCAGCACCCATGGTAACAGCATTGACCATGCAGAATTCGTCCTTAGCCTCTGGAGGGATCCAGTCAAGACTTTTGGAAGTCTTGTGAAAATGACAGATTATAAGATGAGCTCAAGAGGGGCCACACGGGGTCTGGGCAAGCTGCAAGTGATTGGCTAGTTAATACAAAGTAACTATCTATATTCCCCAGACCTCAGTTCAGACCTCAGGAATGCCAGATATCCTTTTTAGCCTTTGCTTTTTTTTCTCCCCATTTTATTGAAATGTATAAGTGAAAAATTTAAGTTTTACAATGAAGTTGAGCATTTTGTGCACCTACATATCTTGTCTAGATGACAAGGACTTTCCCTCTCTCCTTTTGTCCCTCCTCCCACCCAATCCTCCCTCCCTCCCGACCCTACCCTTCTGGTTCACTTTGTTTTTCATTTTAAGTTCCATAACAGTTGTGATCTGGGACTCTAATATCAGAGAGACCATTTGATGTTTCACCTTCTGCTTCTGACTCACTTCACTAAGCATGATGTTCTCAAGTTTCTCCCATTTGCCTGCAAAAGCCTCCACGCTGTTGGACTTTATAGATACATAGTATTCCATTGTGTATCCACTGGTCTGTTGATGGGTATTTTGGTGACTTCCATATTTTAGCTATTATTAGTTGTGCTGCTATGAACATGGGTATACATATACCTCTGCTATGTGTTGTTTTGGCCTCTTTTGGATGCATTCTCAGGAGAGGTATCACTGGATCAAAGGGGATATTTATTTCTAGTCTTTTGAGAGATCTCCATATTGCTTTCCAGAGTGGTTGTATGAATTAACATTCCCACCAGCAGTACAGGAGGGTTCCTTTCTCCCCACAGCCCCACAAGCACTGATTACTATTTGAATTATTGATATAGGCCATTCTCTCTGGAGTGAGATGGTATCTTAGTGTTGTTTTGATTTGCATTTCTCTTATGGCTGGAGATGTTGAGCATCTTTTCATGTATCTATTGGGCATTTGTACTTCTTTTTGAGTGAACTGGGTCTTCCCTTCATTTACCCACTTTTCAATAGGATCCTTTACTTTGGCAGGCTTAATTTTCTTCAGGTCCCTGAATATTCTAGCTATGAGCTTCCTATCTGAGATGTTGGTGGTGAATATTTTTTCCCACTCTGTCAGTTCTCTTTTTACAATGTTGATAGTTTCCTTGGCTGTGCAGAAACTTTTTAATTTGACAAGATCCCATTTGTTAATAATGGGGATAATTTCTTTTGCTCTTGGTGTCTTGTCAAGGAAGTCTCTGCCTACCCCTATGTTTTTTAGATATTTGCCTAATTTGTCTTCTAAGAGGTTCAGCATATCACTTTTAATGTCTAGGTCTTTGATCCACTTTGATTCGATTTTGGTGCGTGGTGATAGGTGTGTGACTAGATTCATTCTTCTGCATGTGGATGTCCAGTTTTCCCAGCACCATTTGTTGAACAGGCTGTCCTTTTTCCATTATATGCATTTGGCCCCTTTGTCAAAGATTAAGTGATTGAGGGTATTTGGGTTTGTCTCTGCATCTTCAGTTCTGTTCCACTGGCCTATCTGTCTATTTTTGTGCCAGTACCAAATTGTTTTTACAACTGTTGCTTTATAGTACAGCCTGGATGTCTGGAACTGTAATGCCTCCTGCCTTGGTCTTGTTGTTCAGGATTGCTTTGGCTATTATTGGTCTCTTTTGGTTCCATATGAATTAAAGAATTGTCATTTCGAGTTCTTTGAAGAAAAGTAGGTATTTTGATAGGAATTGCATTGAATCTATGTATCAGTTTAGGTAGTATAGTCATCTTGACTATATTTATTATGCCTATCCAAAAGCAGGGGATGCCTTTCATTTTCTTATGTCTCCTATAACTTCTTTCTTCAATGTAATGTAGTTTTTATATATATATATAAGTCCTTCACTGCCTTGGTTACATATACTCCTAGGTATTTAATTTTTTGCTGAGCCATTGAGAATGGAATTGTTTTTCTCAGTTCTTGCTCAATAAGTTCATTGTTAGTGTAGAGGAAAGCTATTGATTTTTAGTGTTTATTTTGTAGCCTGTGACTTGGCTAAATTTTTTTATTGTTTCCAGCAGTTTCATAGTGGAGTTCTTACGGTCTTCCATGTAGATAATCATATCATCTGCAATTAAGGAAAGTTTGACCTCCTCCTTTCTGATGCAGATTCCCTTTATTTCATTTTCTTTTCTGATTGCTATGGCCAGTGTTTCAAGGACTATTGTTTTAGTTACTTTTTCATTGCTATGACTCAATACCCGACACCCACAAACTTAGGAAAGGAAAGGTTTATTTTAGCCCAACAGTGTTGAAGGTCACAGTCCATTCAGGGATGGCTGGCAACAATCGAAGTACATGCCCGAGAAATGAGTTTGGTAATATTCCTTCACTTTCTATTTTATGAAATAGTTTGAGGAGGACTGGAGTTAGTTCTTCCCTAAAGTCCTGAAAAAAATCTGCTGTGAATTCATCTGGGCCTGGACTCTTATTTGTAGGTAGAGCTTTTATTACTGCTTCAGTTTCTGTGTGTGTGATGGGGTTGTTCAAGATTTTTATATCTTCCTCATTTAATTTTGGTATTTTATATGTGTCTGGAAAATTGTCCATTTCTTCCCAGTTCTCAAATTTGTTAGAATCTATGTGTTCACAGTAATTTCTTATAATATTCTGGATTTCTGCAGAATTTGTTTTAACTTCACCCTTTTGGTTTCTAACTGTGCTAATCTGTGCCTTTTCTTTCCTTTTGTTGATGAGGTTGGCAAGAGGTTTGTCAATTTATTAATTCTTTCAAAGAACCAGCTCTTTGACTCATTAATCTTTTTTATTGTCTTTTTAATTTCAATCTCATTTATTTCAGATCTGATCTTTATAATTTCTTCTCTTCTACTTCTTTTTGGTTTGAGTTGTTCTTGTGTCTCTAGGTCCTTAAGGTGCATCATTAGCGAATTTATGTGTGACTGTTCTGTTCTTTTGATGTGTGCATTTATGGCTATGAATTTTCCTCTAAGGACTGCTTTCATTGTGTCCCACATATTTTTATATGATGTATTTTCATCATTTAACTCTATGAAGTTTTTGATTTCTTCTCTGATTTCTTCCATGATCCATTGTTTGGTCAGTAATAAGTTGTCAAGTCTCCATGTATTTGTGTATTTTCTTCTGTTTCTGCTGCTAAGTTCCAATCTTATTCCACTATGGCCTGAGAGTCTACATACTCTTTTTAGCCTTTTCTGATTGGCTAGTCTGCAGGTGTTCCACGGGTGACGTCAGCCTTGAGTAACTTATGGTTTTTCCTGGAACTACCTTGTTATTCTAAGAAACTGAAGCTCAGGCCTACGTGCTTTTCCAGTGAGTCTGAAGCCTGTTATGGGGTTTGTTTGGCCTGGGTCTTTCAAATACAAGTACACATAAGTCATGGAGTGGTGAGCTCTGGTGCACCTCCACAGCAGTGCGCAAGCTCAGGTTCACACCACCTACGCGGGCAGCAGCAGCCACAGGGTCACAGTACCCCGTGCCTGATATATTTTGAGTTTTGGGATTTTTGTATTTTCCATTTAATCAGGTGCCCAACCTGTGGCTGGCTGAGTTTTTTGGCCTTCGTGTGAGTGAAGAAGGTTTGTCTTGGGAAACATGCAAAATGAACAATAAAATATAGTTAATTTATACAAATACCCAAACTTCTTTTAAAATTTTTTATTATAAAGTTAAAAAATCACAGCAGCGAAAAAAAGATGGGTCACAGGTTGGATGCACCTCCACTCTGTTTAAATTTTCTTTATTAGTCAATTAATCTTGTTTCTTTCATGGTTTATTTTTAGCTTTGCTAGGGATAGATTAGGGTTGCCTCAGACCAAGATTCAGAAAGCACATTCAAACGCAAGCATCCAGTGTTCCGTGGGATTCTCTGCTTTTGTTCACATTCTTTCAAGAAGAGACTGATGCTGCTGCTGCCAGATCTGAAATTTTCTATTTCATTATTTTTGTCTCATTTTCCAGTTTGTTACCAGTTATACCAATATGCTGGAGTGGAAATTCCCTGTTTTGTTAAGTTAATTTCTTGTATTTTCTTTTATTTTTTTCTATACAATATATTTATTATGCTAGCTTTCCACATTTCTTAGGTAAATGCTTGTCTCATAAATTTTGAGTATTTATGACTTTTGAGTACTTCTATGTTTTATACATATATACCTAAGTTACGTGTTTCCTTCAAAGTACTATTGTGACTGAGTCCATGTGATTTAATGTTATTTTCAGTATATTTCTGACTATGTCTTGTACACTATATGCTCTTTATAACATACTTACAAATGTTATCTTTAACTTACTAATTTATAATGAACATATTTCTCTATCAATTATTTTAAATTGTAAGTATTAATTTATAACAAAATAATTGGTCAGTTTTAGGAAATATTCCATGAATGCTTAAATTTTTGCTATGTTAATTTACTCATCTTATCAAGTTTATCAGTTCTGCCCTATGCTCCTTTAATTTTGTCTGCTTGATCCGTCAAGTATTTAGATAGGTACATTGAAATTTTACATGATGTTTGCTATAGTTTGGATCTTGAGTGTCCCCAAAACCTTGTGTATTTGGAACTGCTTGTTTGTTATTGGGAGGTTGGGCCTGGCAGAAAGGGGCAGAGGCTTGAAGTATGACCTGGAAAGATTGAGACTGGGGGTTTACTGGCGCAGAGTTTTCAGATGTCTTTTATTGACTTGTGGGTCAGGAAATCAGGGAGAGGCACCCACCCTGGGTGTGGGGACACCAACTGGCAGCTTGAACTAAGTAAAGGAAGGAAGAAGAGACATTGCTACAGCTTCTTCCTGAAAAGCTCTGACCTTTGAGCCACCAGAGTGGGCTTTCCTCCTTCTTCCTTTGGTTTCTGTCTGCAATGGGGTGAGCAGCTCCCCAGCCTCTGCCATGGGCTTCCACCATCACCTGCTGCCCTATGAATAGACTGTGTGAGACCTTCCGAAACTGTGAGCTAAATAAATCGTTCTTCCCTTATGTTGTGGCTATCAAGTATTCTTCCACAACAACAAATAAGTAACTAAGACAATGATGGTTAAATTGCCTAATGTTTATAGTTATGTCAAATTTCCTCATAAATTCTGAGACTACGGTGCCACAAGCCTGATGTTCAGAAGTGAATTATGTTCATAAAAGCCTGAACTAATTAACATTACTTTGTGACCTTTCCTTCACAGCGCTTTGCTTTAACAAGTATTTTGTGGTGATAAAGTGACTCAAATGTTCTCCTTAAATAAAATAAATAACTTTAAATGGCATTAACTTATACCTGTCATAGTTATGACTTCAACTCAAGATAGTTTAATCTGGGGAGATTAAGAATTTTCACTTAAGAAATTTTACATTGAAAATATTGTACCCTTAAATGTCAAACCCTTCAGTCTTGCCCACTCAAATATTGAGTCAAAGAATACGCCATACTGGAAAATAAAGAGATAGGATCCCATGATCATACATGCATAAAAACACAAATCATGAAAAATGTTGATAAAGAGCAAGACTGGTCCTGAACTCACTATGGAGCGCAGGCGGGCCTTGGACTCACGGCAACCCTCCAGCCTCAGCCTCCCCAGGGCTAGAATTACAGGCATATGCCACCATGCCCAGCTTATGTGGTGCTGAGCAATTGAACTAAGGTAGTTAGTGCTTGTTGGACTGCTTGCTATGCAAGCACTTTAACCACTGAGCCATTCCTCCATCCCCAATTCCTCACTTTTTAATGAAGACAGTAATATCTGTTTTCTGAGTTGCTTTTTAGTGTTTCTGTTTATGACAAAGACTTTTTAAATGAACTTTCCTTGGGGAGGAAAAAGCCTAAGTGTATTTTTTTAAAGAAAATAAAAAAAAAAACTGAATTTGTTTTGCCATTTTCCTAAAGGCATTGTTTATCAATAAGAGGAAACTTCAGTAGTGTCATTTTTAATAGAAAAAAAAAATGTGCACCCACAGAACTCACTTGCTTCTGATTTGCTTACTTTTCTTTAAAAATGCTTCCAAGAGGGCACAGCTAAAAGGGCAGTTTAATAACAGAGGCAACTCATGGGCTCATTGCTGGGATTTTATCCATCTACTCATCCACAAAAAATAAATATTTCACACTCTTCATCTGTTTGAGCTACATTATGATATTTACAGAATTTTCCTCTTTTGCTCAATGTTTTTATAGGCCAGTTATTATTTTTCTTTTGTATTTCATATTTTAGAATTGTTTATAAGCTTCACAAAAGTACTTTATTAAAAATTAACATGGAAACATACTGTATTAATCTGTATTAATCATGTGTTTTTCTTTTTTTGTATTTTAGATGCTTGTGCATTTTTTCCAAATTTATTCTCTTTAGCAGTATGTAATGCACACTATTTACATTTAGCTTGAAAAATTGATACATATACACATCACATTTTGATTGTTTTTACTTTACTTTCCACTTCCCCCACTCACTTTCTCACATCCTCTTTCCCTCCCAACAAAATCTATTTTCTTATTTTAGTCCATTTGTTTGTTTGTTTATTTATTTATTTATTTATTTATTCATTTATTTATTGAGACAGGGTCTTGCCCTATAGTTGAGGCTGGTCCTGAAGTCACTATGTAGCCCAGGTTGGCCTTGAACTCAGAGCAATCCTCCTGCTTCAGGCTCTTAAGTGCTGGGATTACAGACGTGCACTGCCACTCCCATTTTATGTGGTGCTGGGGAACCAAACTCAGGGCTCTGTGCTTGCTAGGCAAATGCTCTATAACCACTGTGCTATTCCCCCAGCCCCTAGTTTTCTGCATTTTTAAAAAGCTCCTTGACCTCATGATGGCCCCTCCCATATCTAGTCAATCTGTAGATGGCAAAGAGGCAAGCGTTTATCCTTCATATGTAAATCAACCCAGCCCAAGTTGACAGCCTCAACTACCCCAAATCTTATCTATCACATATCAAGCCAATACTCCCCTGCCATGAATCAATGCTGAACCAGGTGCCAGGCAACTACCGTTCACCCCTATAATCCATAATGCACTGGAATAACTAAAACTACTCAGTCCCAAATAGTTTCTTCTGCCTTTCCCTGATTTTCCCACAGAAATCCCAATAAGGCCTGGACTTTTCTCTCACTTTCATCTTCTGCCTTTTGTTGAAAACTTGGTACTTCTCTGGTGGCCCTGCAGAGATGTACTAAATCCCTTTCCAACATTTGTGAAAATAATAGACTTCTTCCTTCCAAACCCTGTTTTTGAGTCCTTGTGTTACCACTCCAACATTTACTTCCTGAGAACATATACCGTGCAGGACAGTTGACATTGTAAATGAACAGAGTAGGAATCTTCAGATCAGTGGGTACTGTCTCAGTAAAGGGTTGGGAAAAACAGCTTTCACAGAGCAAAGTTACTTAGAAACTAAGAAAAACTAGCTTTCACCTTTAAAAAAGTGTATGTGAAAATAAGAAAATGGAAAATAAAAATCAACATATTGTTTCTATAGCTGCTAACCAGCATTACACTTAAAAGTGTTCGCTTAAATATGAAATGCCCTTGAATATCAAATATAATTCTACACTGCTTCTGTAGATTGAGTGCTAAATCAAGGAAAAAAGAATTAATGTGGGATAGGAATAAATATAAATGGGTTAGTACATGAAATGCTACACTAGTAAACAGAATAAATTAATCCACTCCACAATGCACTCAGCTTTCTCCCAGAATGCACTACAAGTACCTAAGTGTCTACTTTTATTTTTGCCTTCTACTAATCCTCAGCATCTTGCACTCTTTTTTTCTCAGAGCAGAACTAGACAATTGAGGCTTTCTTCCTTGAGGACAACTAAGCAACGGTATTACAAAAACACTCAATGTGAGAAGTACACAGAGTGATGTAAACTAAATAATGCACGTGTGACTATAATGATATTGTGTTCCCAGGAGACAGTGGCTCTGATCAGTGGTGATCACAAACACTTCCAGTCCCCGGGGGTCTTTAGCAGCAGGAAGGATTCTCTGGTAAGAAATACCATCACACATCAGCTTCATACATGTCCAGATCTGAAGTACTCCCCTCAGATGAATGGGCTGAGGCTCACGTTCACACATTCGCAAGTATAATAAAGGTTTGTTGAGGTTTTTCCACCTATAGGCACGATTCTGCATGACAGGAATAGAGCGATTTAACAAAGAGCAGTCTTCGTGGTGACACTGCAACACAGACACCAACCAGCACGCATTTTAAGGGTCAGGGATGGAGCTTGGTGGCAGAGCAAAAATAAACCAACAAATTCGAATTTCTGAGAGTCAAGAATGTTATGAAGACTGTAAATCAGACGCTTGAAATTCAGGGTAACTGAAACGCAGGGGTTGGGAAAGGAAGCTATGTAGGGCAGGATGCGCATGAAATACCATGTTGAGGAAGCGACAGCTGAACTGAATCTGACTGAAGAGACAGCCGACCTGGCACAAAATCACTTAAGGAAAAAGAAAAAGTCACGTGAAATACGAGGCAGGATTCATACCATTGAAGACACTGGCAAGTGGAAGGTGGGGCTCCAAACCCCAGTGCCTGCCTGCCCTTAGTTGAAATCTGGAGCACAAGCAGTGATAATCTCTGGCAGAGAGGAGTGAAAAAGGCAACTGTTTTAAAAAAACGGACACACACAGCACCTTATCTAGCCGGCCTGTGGCATCCATCAGGGCTGGGTTACAGGCCCATTCCACTTCCTCCCACAGGACCCACATCTGCAGATGGTCAAGTCCCTTGAGTGAAATGCGCCAGTATCTGCACAGAATCGACATGCATCTCTTCTGCATTTTAAATTGCTTCTAGTTTATTCGCAAAACCTTATACAATGTAAATGTAAATAGTCATTGTAGTGTTTAGGGAATCACAACAAGAAAAATGTCAGCACACATTCAATATAGACCCATTCTTTTTAACATTTCCCATCCATAGCTGGTTGAATCTAGGGACACAGAGAGCAGACTATATTTTATTTTGGAGAGCAACTGGTAAAAAGAGTTCTGTACCCTCTCTAAGGAGCAGGGCTCTTGAAGGAATAAGTGTGGGCACTTTATGAAACTTCTCTGTAAAAGGACAGAAAGACAAAGGCAGGGAAGGGAGAGCAGAGATCCCAGAAGCAAGATGACAATTATAATGCCAATGCATTTTATTTACACTTTTAAACAGATGCACCTCTTCTACAAGGCTGTCCCTTCCTCCTCCGGAAAAACATCTTTCTTAAGCCATTAACTGTTCCCACTTGTGGTGTGCTCTTGTGTATTCATTCTGCTGCCCCCCACCCCCAGTGACATACAATTGATTACACTTTCATGAAGTGCTTCTTAAATGTGTGCAGAGGGTATCATGAAGTGAAATCTACTTAGGTAAAAGCTACATAGAATTCAGTCAGTCATTTGAAAAAGATGGGCACTTTGAGGGGAGAGAAGTCACAGCATGACACCCATGGTTCACATCAGAGGCAATTCTGCACACCTGAAGATTATTTTTTAATCACTCTGTATGATCAGAGTGATTCCAGAAATCTTTGCAGAAGTATAACTTTTGCTGGGTTTCAGTTTTAATTGAACTCTGTATCTTCTCCACACTCATCAATGAAGAAAGAAAGACCAGTCACACAATAGCTCACAGCCAGCATATACAGCATGCCAAGTTCAAAATTAGTGGTGGCGAAGACAATTAACAGATAATGTCAATGCAACAAAGTGTTGTCACAAGATAATAGTCTCCTGCTGCTGTCTAAACGTTGGAGGGGAGCCCATTTTTCAAAAACAAATGTCAAAGTTGAGACATGAATTTTCATCTCATGAAATAATAACCTCCACACAATGCTCATTGTAATAATGACTTTCTAATGCATTATGCTTTACTCTTAAGAAAATGCTAGAAAAGAAATGATTTTATAATAGGGATGCTATAGTGTCAGCTGCTATTTGCTACAATAGCCAGTGTTACAGTTTTCAATTTGCTGTTTCTGTTTTTAACACTTGAGAAATGTTCGTTTTATTTATTTTCCAGCACAGGTGGGAAAGTCTTCCTACACATACATATACCTTGAATCCTTGAATAAGCTCTACTGAGAAATGCTGATTGGCATCTGAGAGTCTGAATGGCAAATTATGCCTTTATGATGAATAAGCATGTCTTATTTATAATAAATTATATTTGAATTTATTATTATATTTTAATCTCATACCTGCAATTGAGCATTATATTTTAACGTACTGTAAACTAACTTACGTTTCTTTTCTTCTGCAAAGATATATCAACTCCTAGATAATTAGAGATAATATCACAAACCAAGATGAAAACTCAGTAATCACATGAATAAATACCAGAGGCTATTATCACAGTTAGATACTTCATGTAATTTGTTTTGCCTGACCTTATTAGAATACTGCACCAATTATCAATTTATTGTCTCTCGGCTGAAGCCCCTCTTACTTCCTGCTGCGCAATGATGGAGACGACTCTTGTAAACGTGTCTCCTTTGCCAGCTGGCACGACACTGTGAGGCTACTAGAGGCCCGGCAGAAGGAAGAGTCTCCTCTTGGCTCCACGGTGCGGTCCTAGTCCATTCCTGCTGTGGACCAGCACACGGCTTTTCTCCCTGGGCAGCGTCTCCAATCACAGATGCTGTGGAAAGCTTCCCAGTGCAGCATCCTTGCAGACAGTCACCAGCGAGTTGCACATGTCAGCAGTCACCTCCACCGCCCTAGAGGCCACTGGCACACCCTTTTCAATAAGGCCTGAGCTTTAGTTCTGGGCGGCTATTTCTTCCCTGTGCCTTCCTTCCCTGGGCCCTGGGTCTCAGCCATAAAGGACTTCCCTATTTCTTCTCTTCCTTTATTCTTTAGCGCTCTCCTCTTATTACTAAGTTATCCATTGTACTTCACAGTTCTTTGCATTTAACTTCCAAGTACAAATTATTGTGCGATACTGTCTCCTAATTGGCCAGGCAGTGTCTGCTACAACTTTCAGTTTCATCTCATCAGTGTATAATGATTTTTGCTTGTTTGTTTGTTTGCGGTATTGGAGACCAAACTGAGGACCTTCACACTTAGATATGCCCCACCCCTTTTTAATTTTTACTTTGAGACAAGATCTCTCTAAGTTGTTCAAGCTGAGCTGGAATTCACAATCCTGCCTCAGTTAACCTTGGACAAATTCAAGTTACAAAATATCTCTATATTATAATTCTAGATCTTTAATTCTATAGGTCAATGATAAACATACACACATTTCAATACTTTAGTCATGATTAGAGGTAATTCAAGGGTGTGTGTCTATATACACGTATGCATGCACATGCACACACACAGTACATCTATTGTCTGAACAGGCCATTTGTGCATCTTACAGGTTCTGTATGGTGACACTGATTTGTGCAAACCCTTTAGTATTACAATCCCTTTAGTATTAGTTATTTCTTAGGTAGAAACAGTTCTAGAGGTTTCCACATGGGCTTTCCTACCACAAGAGCCTTCACATCACAGGGCAGGTAGATAATATAAGGGAATTCTATTGGTAATTGAATGTAACTATCCTGATTACACACTGTATAAAAGGGAAAATGGCCCCAGGATTGGTATGGGAACTGGCATTTCTTTGACACAAATCTGAGTCATAACTTCGTTTATAAGCTGGCTCCCATAAGTCCTTTTCTGGCTCTATAAACCTTTTACCCGACCTGTCCATCAGAGGCCCCTACTCTGACTATGGACACAATAAAAGTTTTAGGGTCCTGGAATTCTAATCCGTTTAGTCTTTGTATGGTAATCCTCCAAAAGTCTCTTTATTTCCTTTTCCGCAAAGCACGGTCATCCTGATAAAATGGAAGCTAAAAGAAAAACGAACAGAATACATTTTTGGCAGTGTAATGTAGTCCTTCTTTAAACTCTAGAAGACATAGAGACAAACAGAACTTCATAAATGGAACTCCAATTTCACAAGAAAGAGGACCAATAGTCAACAAATGGGACTGCATCAAACTAAAATAATGTTGCACAGCAAAGAAAACAATCAACGGAGTGAAGGGAAAATCCATAGAATGGGGAAAAAAAGTTCTGCCCCTGGCCTCTAAAAGACTCATGCCCACTTTATTATGCAAAATACATTTAATCCTTGTCTAACAGTTGTCAAAGCCTCAACAGTTACAGCATCGCTAAAAAATTCAAATCTAAAGTCTTCTCTGAAACTTACAGCAAACTCTTAGTCATGAGCTTCTGTGAAAATCAAAGAAGAGTGAAACATTTCCAACACACAATGGCACAGCGTAAATGATACACTCCTCGATGCTTCTGGCTGAAGTCAAAGGATGAGGTTTTGTATGATGTATAACTAAACAAACCAGAGGGCCAAAGGCTAACTGCTCAACAGCCACTTGGGTTTTTGACCCAAGCCTTTTTATTAAGGCAAAATGTAGAAGTAAAATTCAGAATTTAGCAAAGCAATAACTAACCCTTGCTTAACAATCTTTCAAAGTAAAACACAGTGGAAATGCGCTATCACTCTGAGAAACAGTGTTTCTAAAGCAAGCATGCTGACCTGTCTCAGCCACAAGCAGGGGAGAGTGTTGCTCCTTAGCCTTGAAAAGGAAAGAAATCCCCTCCACAACAGCTCTCTGACCATGGAGCAGACAGGGCAGATACAGAGTACGGTGTGCCCTGTGAGATTGCTCCCACTCCAAAATACAGAAATAAGAGGATAGAAAACAAACAGATAAAAATAAGGCCTAAATCCAGCTGGACAAGGGTTAAATCCTGTAGCTCCGTTGAATCCTGTAGTTCTGTGTTTAGTACAAGGGCCAAACTGTTGAAAGATGTAAGCTCCAAAGTGCTTGGGTGGCCCTGCTCCCATCGCATTGCCTCTGGCTCTAACTTCCATAGCCTTTTGGGGACTGGCTCTGCTCATATCCTGTAGTATTCCTTAGCTGATGATCCATGTATCTGACATCTCCACATTTCCTGGCTCTCCGATGCACTTTCAGCTTCACCTTCACAGCTTCAGCCATTGCCCTCCCAAGGACACAATGCCTGACCTCCAAGGCTTTCCTCTGAAACCAGGGTGGAACCCTCTATGCATTCTGCATGCCTGTAAAACCAGCACCATGTGGATGAGGCCGTGGATGATGCCATGGCCTGCCATTGCCTTAAGCAGTAGTCTTGCCTTCTTGGACAGTCACCATGGAGGCCTCTGAGTTCTTACATGTGTGAACTCCAGCAAACACTTCTGTCTTTGGCCCTATAAGACATGCTAGGGTATTCTTCTCAGAGCGAGGTCCTTTTCCTTTCAACTTTTTAATTGGCAAAGAGCGGGATCTTGCTGATCTCAGAGACACTTTCAAGGCATCTTTCTGATAGTTCTGATCCCAAGCACTTGGCTTCTTTTTAATGCTAATCTCTTTAACAATAATGTGCTCTTCGGCCCCTACTTTGGAGTCACATCATTTCTGGCAAAACTGCAAACTTTCCAAATCTTTTTATCCTGCTTTTCTTTTTCTCTTGCTTTTTTGCAATAGAGTTGGCTAAAAGTTATAAGCAATACCCATGTGACAGTGTAAACACTGGACTGTATTTAAATTCCCTCCACCAGATAAAGAGTCCACCATTCTTAATCACAGGTTGAGGCAAAGTTCCAGGATGGGGAAATGCCAATATGCATGCGTGGTTCCAGACTAATTGCCAATAAAGTCCTTCCTATCTGAATCTTCTTGAGCCTGGCCTTTACAATCCACACTTCTATCAGTATGCCAGTCTTCTGAGCTCTGAGCAGAATCTCCTATGAGCACGGCTCCCAGCAATTTATGGCTTCCCCTAGCCAGCATCTTCAAATATTTCTAAACTCATCTTGCAAACCAGTTCCAAAGGCTTCCAAATCACATGATCAGGCAAAGTTACAGCAATGACACCACACTTGGAACCAAGTTCTGCCTACTTTACTTAATTGTTGCTGGGACAGAATATCTGACATCCAAAAGTTAAGGGCAGAAATACTTGCTTTAGATCACAGTTTCAAAAGGTTTCATAGTCCATTCATGGGCAGCTGGCGATGTTGGAAGCACATGGTGGAGGTCCAGTCAAAGCTCTTCACAACATAGCAGACAAAAGCCAAGGCAAGGTTAATGTCTAGAGACAAACGTGAAGGCCAGAGCTTTCCCAGGAAGAAGCTATAATTGTGTTTTTTGTTCTTTCTGTTTACTTAGTTTAAGCTGTCAATTGGTCTACCTATTCCCAGAGTGGGTATTCTCTAATTTCCTGGCCCAGAAATTAATCACACACACCTGAAAGCTTTGCCTGGGCATTTCCTAATTGCTATCATTTGGATCTTGAATGTCCTCCAAATGTTCCGTATATTTGAAACTGTGTGATCTTGGGGAAGTGGGGCCCTGCTAGAAGAAGTGGGTGTTTAGCTTGACCTGGAAAGATTGTCACTTGTTGAGACTTGGCAGGCACACAGGGCAGAGCTTTCAGGTGTTTTTTGACTGACTTTTGGGCCAGGAGGTGAGGGAAGGGCACCACGCTGGGTGTGCAAGTCTCAACTAGCATCATGAACTATAAAGAAAAGAAAAAAAGACATTGTTACAGCCTCTTCCTGGGAAAACTTTTGCTTTGCCTTAATCTCCAGACATCAGCTGGCTCCTGCTTCACATGGTTTCTTTCCTCAGTGCCCTAAGCAGCTCTCCAGCCTCTGCTACGTGCCTTCATCATTGCCAGCTACCACATGAATGAGACCTTCTGAAACTGTGTGCTAAAATGAGTCTTTCTTTCCTTAAGTTGTGGATGTTGGGTATTTTGTGCCAGCAACAAATAAGTAACTAAGACACTAATTTCAACAAATTGACATAATCCCTACAGATCAAGCCCCAGGCACCTGCCCCTTCCAGCCAGGTTACACCTCCCATCAGCACACAGTTCTGCAGATATCCCACTAAATCCAAATACATGAGGCTTTGGGGAAACATTCCAGATCCAAACCGCAACACCTGACTTGGGCATCCTTCCAAAAGACCTGAAGTCATCATATTACAAAGACACATGTATACCCATGCAACACAGTTTATAACAGCCAAGCCCTAAGTGACCTGTATGTCCATCAACAGATGAATGGAAACAAATGTGACTTATATACACAACTGAGTTATTACACTGACATAAAGAAAAAAAGAAATATTTATAAAAAAACAGGTACACCTTGAGACCACAATGTTTACAAAATAAACCAGCAATAAAAGGTTAAGGGCTGTGTGGTATCTTTTACACAACAATGCTAAAATGTAAGTGTCTAAAAAAGCAAAATGTAAGAATAGAAAATAGACTTCTCAGATATGGGAAGAGGACTTGAGGATGGGGGATAATGGAAACAGGGTGGGTGAGAGAAATGGAGAACAAAAAGGTCAAAAAGTGATATGTAAATGCGCCAGCTTTCCAAGTTGTGTGTAATCAATAAATAAATGAATTTGTAGCATAAGCCTATATATGCATGTATATGTAAATACATGAATGCATTTCTATATATATATATATATATATATATATATATATATATATATATATATGAATATATATAAATATATATGTATATACACAGGTAACCAACTTTTTCTTCCTCCACAGGGGAAGGGTACTGGGTCTATAAGCAAATGCAACTCTGGGAATTGAGGTGCCGTTAAACTTTGTTGGAGTTATTCTTCATGTGAAGCTGTTTACTTGACCTAGACTCTTCCACTTACACAGATCCATTAAGAATTTAATAGGGAATCCACTTGATACTTCATTTCTAAAGACACCATAGTCAGTCAGTCAACTCAACAGGGCTCTGGGAGTCAGGCTATTGTCATTAGTTATTGGCCTCTGCTCTTTGCTCTCTGCTGTGGAAACCAAGTTCATCTTGCCTTTGGTGACTAAATGCCACCGGTTGGCCCAGCCGCCCCAGGATCTAATTATTTCCATTGTATATTCAGATACAACTGCATTATCAGCAATCCTCATTCAAATTTGTGACCTACAGAGAAAAATAGTTACAGAGTTCTTCAAAGATTTTGAGGCTGCTCTCACAAATTCATCTCTCATAGTTAATGGTGAGAGGTATGTGTTCCCACCTCCCAAGGGTGGGTAAGCAGGTCTTAGACAACAAATCAGCCCTGATATTCTGATCCCTCTATGGTTTTGTATCTCTCTTTCATTTCAACCTCATTTCATGTAAGCCACCTTTTAATCCATGTTTGAGCCAACCAATCAAAGATATTTTTAAAGCCTTTTGTAGCTTCACAAGCTGAAACATTAAGTTTAGAATTTCTGTCTCATGTGTTTATATCAACAAATTTAACTTGACTGAATTTTGCTTCTCTCACTACCATTACTGGTGAGTGATTAATCAATTGACTGGTTTTTGTGGTACTGGTAAATGAGCCCAGAGCCTTGTCGCTGAACTACATCCACAGTCCATTTATATGTTTGATTTTGAGACAAAGTCTTACTAAGTCACTAAGTTGCCCCAGCTGGGCTTGAATTTAAGATCCTCCTGCCAGTGCTGAGATTACAGGCCTGTGCCTCTAGGCCCAGCCTCATGTCATCACTAATATCACTTCATACATATTCCTCAGATCTCTATCCTCTTAAATTGGACGCATCACGCAGTTTTTTGATGTACAGAATACTTCTCCATGGGTTTTACTTTCTACCTTATCCCTTCAGGCCTGCGGGGAACTGCATCATTCATAGGTCTAAAAACAAGAGGCTTGGTAGGAATGTGTTCTGAGAAGAACAGATGGTTTGTCACAAGACAACTATATCAGGAAGTTATTACAGGCCCTTCCAGCAAAGCAGTCAGATATGGAAAGCCTGCTTCTACTGAAAAAGAACATAGTGGAATTCAGGGCTCAATGTATTGAGCTTCACTGAGATTTTCCCACTTGCCCATTTCAATGATCAGAAATGCATTCGGAATCATTACCTTTACTTTAACAGAGATACCCTCTAAGAGGAGGGGATTCAATTTGTGGTTTAATTCAGGCACTTGCACAACATTGATTTTCCACATTGATTTTTGTTTCCAAAAAATCTAAGCCTTGCAACTACAGGAGTTAAGGGCTTGTTTTACAGAAGACATAAAAGCTCTTAGACCATATACATACAATAGAATTAGCTTGAGAACTTGGAACCCTAACTCATCCTTTACCTGTCTTCTCCCCCCTCCAATTAGGAAACAATCTTACTGTGCTCCTTGGTTCGATTGAAAGGTCCTAAGCGATCAAATGAAAGACCACCCTAACCCTTGGCTTTTATAAATTTTTTAAGTGTTTTGTGTTTGTTTTTTATTTTTGTTTTATTTTATTTTGTTTTTGAGACAAGGTCTAGGTTTGCGATGCAGGCTGGTCCTGAACCCACTATGGAGATCAGACTGGCCTCAAACTCACAGCAATCCTCCTGCCTCAGCCTTCTCAGTGCTAGAATTACAGGCATACACCAGCTTTTACGTAGTGCTGAGGAATTGAACTCAGGGCCTTGACCTTGCCAGGTAAGCAATTTAACCTCTAAGCTATTCCTCCACCACTGCTTTGGTAAATGCTTGACTTGAAGTATGGCAATGTCTTGCTTTCTCTATATCCACATCATGCTGTGGACTAACAGCGTTCTCTTAAGCAGTCAAAATATAGAAACATTAAAATCTAATAAGATTGAAGAACCAGTGCCAGAAAACTCAGTATCAATTTAAAAATCCCATCTTAAAAACTTCTCTTCTAGAATCACTCTCAGTATTAAAAATCTGTAACAGCAAAAATTCTACCAGAAAAATACTATAATAGGACAAACATATGATGATGACAATGATATCATCATCATCAGATAGATAGGTAGGTAGATAGATTGATAGACAGACATAGATGAGAGATGGATAAATGACAGAACAGGAAATGATAAAGACATTTAGTTCAAAGAATTAGCTTAGGAAATGTCGGGCAAGTTCCGGCCAAGATGGCGGCTGAATAACAGCACTGCACAATGTCTCCTCATCAACTCACTTAAAAAGTCAAGAAGATAGTTAGAAAAAGCTTGTTTGGTGTAGCTAGGAAAGAGAGGAGCATCCCCAGAAACTGAAAGGGGACCAGCGGGAGGCCAGAAACTCTGAAGGACCATTGAAACCAGAGGGGGAAAGAAAATCCCCGCAGTCCAGAAAGCCTCTGCAGCCAGCTGCAAACAGCTCCCAGAGGAAAGCTCGCGTAGACCTGAACATCTGACTGAAGGAAGCTGGGAAAGGACTGAGCACACAACAATGGGAGAGGAGGCTGTGGGCGGGTCAGAAGCAGCCGGTGCAGCCCCAAGCTGCCGGCACCCACAGATCACAAACGAGGTCCGGAGGCCAGGACCTCATCCTGAGGTAAGCGCGGATCCGGACAAATGGGAATCAATGGCTGCGGGTGACCCCAGCCTCAGAAGCACCAACCCTCGGGTGGGTGTACTACAAATGGAGTATGCGCTCCCCCTAGAAAAGGCCCCGGGATCCCAGATCAGAAACGGGGCTCAACAGCCATCACAGGCAGTGACGTCAGCAGGAGCCATTCTCTTTCCTGCACACCAGAGACAGTCAGAGGTAGCAGAACCGTGGGGAAACATGGTTACAAATCTTATACAAAAAGACCTGACACCCCAGAAGAGGGTGCAAGGGGTGCTGAAATTGTAGAACCCAAAGGAAAGGACAAAAATGATGGTAACTTCTGGGCCCAGATAGTCAGTGAATTAAAGCAGCAATTAAACCGGGAAGCAAAGCAGGAAATAAAACAGCACAAGAGCTACAAGAACACTTAGCAAACCTTGAAAAGCAGCTAGAGGAGACCAGAGAAGAAATAGACCAGAAGATAATGAAGACAAAAGAAGAAATTAGAGAAGAACACAACAGAGAAATAGAAAAATTGAATGCAGATATTCAGGAAATGAAAAACACGCATGTAATAATAAGCAACCACTTTAAACAACTTCAGAATAGTATGTCAGACCTAGAAAATAAAGTGACTAAGCTGCAACATACAGGCCATGAAGAATACAAAGTAAAGAAAGAAAGCAAGTCATTACAACGACTGATAGATGAATCAAGGAGAAATGACCTCAGAAATATGGGAATCGAGGAGAAGACTGAGGACAAAACAAAAGGCTTAAAGGACATGTTTAATGAAATAATGGAAGTGGTAAGAGAAAAACAGAAGGTGACCTACACAGATAAACCCATTGGGATAACGGCAGATTTTTCAATCCAAACTCTAAAAGCAAGGAAATCGTGGAGCAATGTTATCTAAGCAATTAAAAAATACATAAATGCCAACGAAGACTGCTATATCCAGAAAAATTATCTTTTAACTTAAAGGGAGAACTTAAAACTTTCCATGACAGAGACAGCTTAAAGGAATTTGTAGCCACTGAGCCAGTACTGCAGAAAATACTTAAAGGAAACGTGGACAGTGAAAGGGAGACCAGCGACACCAATGACCCCAGAGAAAAAGTGACAACAGCTAGAGGAGAAGGAGCTGAGAAAAAAGTAGGTTAGTAATCAGTGAAATATGAGTAAATAAGATATGAAAGTTAGGAAATCAAGAAATAACTAGATTTGCCTTCATGTCTGTCTCTTTAAGTATAGATTTAAGTTCATTTAATGTAGCAATGTGATATAGTTTTAACTTCATTTTTTTGTAGCAATTCACTTCTTAGGTCACTAATGAAGGTTTATCCTAAGGAAACTGATTGATGTAAAGATAACCTTCTGAATGTACAAATGTGCACCTTCCAGTATTCAGCTAAGGCAATTGAAATTTATTTAGTTTATTTTTTTTCTTCTTTCCCAAATTAACTATCCTTTTGAACTACATGCTTATAATTATTTTCTAGTGTGAACTGGTGGGTAAGGCCAGGTTTAACAATAACAACAAAGATGTAGGAACATATGGGAAAAAAAATTTTGGTGAATATCCCAATGAAGGGATTGGTTGGATTCAGAGAGGAGGTGTCAAGATTTGACTACTGCGAACTCATTAGAGGAATTGGAAGCTGGGGTAGAGTGGTGACTTGAGTGAAATGAGTTAGGCGCGGAAGATTAATATGTTAAGATTAATATGTTAATATGTATGGTTTCTCGGACTTGGAAAACCCAGAACACAGACATTCTTTGGAACCATATGAAGTGATAGCCGGAGCCGGGGAAAGGGACAGGGAGGGGATGGGAGGGCAGAAGATGGGAAGGGATTGTGAAGTCGATGTGATACATAGAGGTACGAAACACCCAAATTCATGGTAAATACTATATATAACATTTGTGTATTGATAAAAATAGTGGGGAAAAAAGGAAATGTCGGGCTCTAGCAACTGTGAAATGTGTAGGGTAGGCTGGCAGGCTGTGGCTCAAGCCATAAGGCATAACTAAAATTTCCTTTTACTGAAAGACTAGCTTTGCTGTGATGGGTATTACCTGACTAGATGAAGCATCTTCCTGTTTTAAAAGTAATCTTTACCTAATGTCAATTTGTTCTACCTGTTAACTACATAGACAAAAATATATTCACAGCAACACTAAATATTTGTGTAATTAAATGATTGAGTCCTGCAAGCAAGCTAAATTAACACTGAAAAGTAACCACTGAAGACTTCTACATTTGGAAATGACAATAGCAATTGATAGATCAACCTGAAATTGATCTTAATTTCTTTGTAAGGCCAATAATCAATCACATATAATCATAATACTATTTGAATTATTTACATTCTAAACTATTATTAATATTTACATTTCTGATTCTATACATATATATGAAAATCATTACTAGTTCTTCTCTATTAAAAAAAAGGATTGAGACACTGTCACATTGTCATCAGAAGGTACGAAGAAATTTCAGGATGAGGACTATGTCATTTTCTGAACTTCTCTATAAGTCATGACCACCCTACATATAATCCTGATGGAAAAGTATAGGAAAATATGTTTGAAGCCCCTAGGATGTATTATGCTTCATTTTAAATGCTATGAACACACTCTATTTCTTTCTCTCTTTTTTTGCTCTTTTGTTTCATGCTCTATTTCTGCTTGCCATGGCCCAGCATATCTTCACTAGTTAGCTTCTTACGCAATATTACATCATGATAATACAAGTCTTTCAACTATAATATCCAGTAATAATTTCATGTAAAATAAAACCCTTTATTCAAACATAGAGAATGGTCTTTCGGTTCAATAAACATTTATTTTTAAATGGCTAGCTTTATAACTGGAAATATAACTGTAAAGATTTTGACTTTCAGATAGATATACTATGTCCATATCCTAAGACATGATCTGATATAAAGAGAGTACAGAGGGCTTTTTCTTTTATTTAATATGTCAGATTTTTTGAAATGTAATTTACATACTGTATTAGTTTGGGTTCTGTAAAAGGCAGAATGGACAAAAATTATAAGAAAAAAAGGGGGGATCTATTTGGAACGCTTACACGTCTGAGGACGGAGATAGTCCAAGATGGCAGCCTATACACGTGAGAGCCAGAAGGTCCAATAGCTGCTCGGCCACAGGGTAGAACACCCATCTGGGACTGGAGGATAGCCAGTGAGCATGTGCTATGGATCTCAGTTGTTCAAATAATGGCAAAGGTCAAAGACTAAAGATCAGCAAGTCAAGACTGGAGCAATTCTGTGATGAAGATCTGCAGCATGTAGCAAACAAGTCAGCATCCATAGACAATTGAGAAGATGAGAGCTTTCCCAGCGGAAAAAGCTGTAACCATCTTACTTCTTCCTTCCTTTTATATAGTTCAAGCTCCCACTACAGCTTCTCACATCAGGGTGGGTATTCTTCCCTCATTCACTGGCCCATAAATCACTCACACTCTAATCCAGGCATGGTTGTAATCCAGGTGTGGTTCCTAATTGCCTAATCCAGACTTGGCTCCTAAACTCTAGTCCAGGCATGGTTCCTAATTGTCTCAAATTAACATAATATCTTCAATGGCCACATATACCATAATGATTCTTTTGAAGATGTACAAGGATTTGGTCAAAATACATGTTGAACATTTGAAATTTTTAGAATTTATTATGGTAAAGACATTCTGCCATTAATTCTCCTCAAAATACTCCTTTACTTGTACACAGTGTTGTGGTTTGGATCTGAAGTGTCCCCCAAAAGTCTCATGTGTTTGGATGTGGTGGGATACATAGAAAGCCATGTGCCGTGAGGAGGCGGGGCCTGGCTGAAAGGGGAGGATCCCTGCAGTTTCCCCCAGAAGGGGTGGAAAACTGAGGCAGGACCTGGAAGAGTACAGGCTGGTTCCACTCTTCCTCTCTCACTTGGCCTCGTGCTTGCAATTCCATGAGGAGCTGCCTCCACCTCTGCCTCTGTGGTGTGCTTTGCTTCTGCCAGCTGCCCAGGAAATGACTGCAACCTTCTGAAACTGTGAGCTAAAATAAACCTTTCCTCCTATAAGTGTGGATGTCAGGCATTGAATCACAGAGGTGAAAAGGTAGCTAAGACACACAGTTACCTTGTCCTTCTTTTCACTTCCTGAAGCAGTTCTCAACCTCCTCTTTCATGACTTTCCAAGTGTGATGAGTCCCACCCAACAGAAAGTCAGCTTTGTAACGTATTATGGTGTCTCCTTATCTACCTTATTCATCAGATGTGGCACCATGCACTTTCTGCTTTTCTGAAAACTCAAAATAACCATGAAAGGTAAACGTTTTTAATGAAATCACAACACTGAGGAAGCCATGACAGTCATGAAAAGGGACTTCCGGAAGAGCTTCAGACAATAGTGGGAATGATGGGCTAGGATGCTTCAAACAAGAAGAAACATTTTGAGGGGGGTCAACACAATGTGTCTTTTATTGTATTTAAAAGATTTTAAATACTCACTATGCCTTTAATCATTCTTGTATTATTCATTTTTCAGTACAATTGCAAGCTGTAGAAATGTCACCATTCCATAATTTTAAAATATTTTCATCATTTCAAAATAGAATTCCAAATCTAATTGCTTTTCATACACTTGTTTTCCCCTCCTATAAGATCCTAAAAATCTACTAACCTTTCTATTAACATCTCCACAGATTTGCATGTTTAGGGCATTTGGTGTAAATAGACTCATGCATTATGCCTTTTTGTAATGAACTTTTCACTTAACACTATATTTACAAAGTTCTTTCATATCAATATATTTAATTTTTTATTGTTGAATAATATTCCAAGATAAGGACATAGCCCATTTTGTATCCATTCATCAGTTAATGGATGCTACTACTTCTTGACTGTTGGAAATAATAATAATATGACCATTTGTGTTGTGTGTGTGCATATGTGTGCCTGTGTGTGTGTGTGTGTGTGTGTGTGTGTGTGTGTGTGTGTACATATGTTTTCAATTCTTTTGGATAAATATGTAAGAGTGGAATTTCAGATAATATGGTCATTCCATGCTAAACGTATGAAGAGTTTCCAAACTCTCGTCCAAAGTGATCATACCATTTGAATTCTTTTCCGGATTTCTTCACTGCAGTGTCTTCGGTCCTGAGAATACTGCCCAGTATGTTCCCGTCTTAGTCACTTTTGTGTTTCTGGCATGTAATACCCAACACCCACACTTTTTAAAATGTGACATTTATACACAATGGAATACTATGCATCAATAAAGTCCAATAGTGTGGAAGCTTTTGCAGACAAATGGAAGAAACTAGAGAACATCATGCTTAGTGAAGTAAGTCAGAAGTAGAAGGTGAAACATTGAATGGTCTCTCTGATATGAGAGTCCCAGATCACAACTCCTATGGAACTTAAGATGAAAGACAAAGTGAAAGAGGGGAGTAGGGTGGGGGATGAGGGAGGGAGGGGTGGGTAGAGGGAGGGACAAAAGGAGAGTGGAAAAGCCCTTGTCACCTTGACAAGATACGTATGTGCACAAAATGCTCAACTCCATTGTAAACCGTGAATTTTGCAAGTATACATATCAATGAAATATGGGGAAAAAAATAAAAAGTAAAGGTTTATTTTAGCTTCCTGTTTCAGAAGGTCTCAGTCCACTCATTGACAGTGGCAATGATGGCAGGGCTTGGCAGAGGCCTAGCCACAGAAAAGCTGTTCATTGCACGACAAGACAAAATGCAGAATAAGTGAGCAAGGGCAGAGCTGGGGTATACAGTACACACTTCCAGGTCCTGTCCCAGGAATTTGCCCCTTCTGGGCCAGGCTCCACTGATCTGTCCCTTCCAAGTAGGTCTCACATCTTACTAACACAAAATCAATGGACTAACCCAAGACTGAATCACCTTCCAAGCATGAGGCTCTGGGGGACATTCCAGATCCAAACCACAAATGTTCTACTCCTCCCCCAAAACTCATGTGTATCTCCTTATGCAAGACACAATTAGTCCACCTCAAAAGAGTTGCCAAAGGCTTAAAAGTTCTAACACTGCTAAAAAGTACAAACTCAAAGTTTCCTCTAACACTCAAGATCAAATCTTAGCTGTGAGCCCCTGTAAACACCAAATTTAAACACTTCTGGCATGCAATAGCACAGGATAAACATTCCGGTTCTAAAAGAAACCAGAGGATAGAAAGTACCTGGATGAAGGCAAAAATGACAGCCAGCAGGACAGACATTAAATTCTGTAATACCAGGTTCAATCTGTGGTGAGATGTGTGCTCTAAAGGCCTGGGGCACTCCCACCCTTATGGCATTATGGCCTATGCCTGCAACCTGCATGGTTTCTTGTTGGGGCTGGATCCACTCACAGCTTGTGGCTTTCCTCAGCAGATCATCCATGTTCCTGATGTCTCCAAAATTCCAGAATCTCTTTTAGGTGTCTAAGGGCACCCAACAACTGCCCAGCCCCCAGTGACTCCCACCTTGACAAGTTGCAGGAAGGACAGCCTGGCACCTGTCTTAGTAACTTGCTGCTAGGACAGATACCTGACACCCACAATGTAAGGAAGGAAAGCTTTGTTTGACTTCGTGGCTTTGGAAGGTCTCACATAGTCCATTAAGAGGCTTCCAGCAATGGTGGAAGGATATAACAGAGCTGCTCATGTGACAGTTAAATTAGATAAAGATGTAAATGACTTCATTCTGTACTGCCCTCTTAAGTGTTATTTTAGGGCCAGCTAAGACAGGACAAATGGTGTGCTGATGGTCCATAAAAATTTGGTAGGGTTCTTGTAACACTAAATCAGATGCTAAGTTAGCACCCAGGAATAGCCCCAGGGCCTCTTTGTGTGCTACCATAAATTTGTAACCCTAGAGCATTCTTGACACTCTCGTGAACTTTGGGTGTTGTGATGATTTCTAACCTTTAGGATCTATGGCCTTATTTCTCGCCTCTATATCTCACTCTTGGTGCCTCGCTGGCGCCATGGTACATGGATGGACAACACCATATCAACTCCCATCCATCTTTAAGACACCTTCCAGAGACCAGACACAGATGGGCTAATAGACAGTTCAGCCCCACGTGGGCTCTTAAGCCCACTTCATAATTGGTCATTTTCAAAAAACTCTAGCTTTGTGTGATTGGATCCCGTCAAATGTAACTGACACCTTACAGATTTTAAATGGTTGATATTGTTACTTTGGATACTATGTAATTGTGATTGGTTTTTGTCTAATAATACTGTACGTATGTCACCTCCCCTTCCAAAACCCTATATCAACCCTCTGCTGTCCCGGCTCAGGGCCATTCTCTGTATTCTCACCCTGAGAAGCAGGTTCGGTCCAGCGTCAGTAAAGATCCTTATCTTGCCTTACTTGGTTTATGGTGGGTTTGTTAAAAGTCGGCCTACAACACTCATAGCGATGCAGGCAGAAAACCAAGTGAAGCAGGAGCCCAGGGAATAGCAAGTTCATGTCTGGGAACATAGGCAGGGCCAGAGCTTTTCTAAAAGGAAGCTGTGACAATCTTTCTTTTTCCTTTCTTTACTTCAAGCTGTAAGCTCTGCCCTGGGGGCCTCCCAATCTCAACAAATTGACACAATCTTTCCAGGCCAAGCCCCAAGCTTCTGCCCTTTCCAGCCAGGCGCTATCTCCCACAGCACCTGGCTCCACAGTTATCCCACTATATCCAAATACATGAGGCTTTTGGGAGACACTCCAGATCTAAACCATAGTTGCCCCCAACCCTCAACCATTCATACATGCCCACATCTGCCTTACAGTAATGTTTTGTCATAAGCTAACCTAAAATCCTGTTTGCACAGTGCCCTACTGGCGGGTGCAAGCAAGGCAATTCATCATTACCCCTCATCTCTCCCTCTGTGCCCTCCACCTTTTCTCCTTTCCTCTCTCCCCTACTGGCTGACAGTGCAAAGTTCCACTCAATAGACTGCCAGTGGGTTCCACTTCATACCTGTTCTAAATGGGCCCCACTTAGAAAGCCCCCAAATTTGATGATGTTTTTACTGATTATTTGGCACTAACTCTCCCAACTGCACCTTTGGGGTTACCTTCATAACTTCAGGAACTTCCCTCTCAGAAGTACACTACTTGGTCTCCCAGGTTTTCTTCTGAAATCTGGGTGGAATCTTTACTGAGGAAACAGCTCTCACATTCTGCACACCTATGAAACCAGCACCACGTGGATAGCCCCACCATCTGTCACTGTCTCAATCAGTAATCTGGTCCTCCTGGAACATGGCTCCAGCAGCCACCAAGTACCCGGGTGGCTGAGCTTTGTCAAACGCTTCCCCGTTTGGCTGTTCACGTTGCTTTGGGTACTCTTCTCAGAGCAAAATCTTTTGCTTTTGCACCCTTGATCTTGCAAAGGGTGAGGTCTGGCTGATTTCTAAGACATCCTCAAGGCATCTTTCCTACATTCTGATGCAGAGTCCTTAACTTCTTTTTCATGCTAATTCCTTCAGCAGTCATGCATTCCTTTCTCTCAACTTTTTGCAGTCTCTTTCATTTTTGCAAAAGCAATTGCCCACTGAATCCTTCCCATCTGAAATTCCAATCTATGCATTTTGTTCTTCTGAGCTCTGTCTAAAATCTCCCATCAAGCTTCCTTCATAGCAATTGAAAGCTTCTCTAGCCAATGTTTCCAAACCTTTCCAAAATCCTCTTGTAAACCAGTTCCAAAGACTTCCAGGCTATCGGGATATGGCCAGGTAAAGTCACAGCAATCACCTCACGGGTCTGGTGCCAATTTCTGACTTAGTTACTTTTTCATTGCTCAGACAGAATACCAGACATTCACAACTTAAAAGAGGAAAGGTTTATTTTTAGTTCACAGTTTCAATAGATCTAAGTCTATTCATCAGCAGTCAGCAATGGTGGAAGGGCTTGCGGTGGCCTAGCTGAAGAAAAGCCCTTCACAGCATGGCAAGACAGTAATCAGAGAGAGTGCAGCTAGCAAATACCCTTCCAGTTCTTGTCCAGAAACCCAGACCCTGTCAGGTTAAGCCTCAGTTACCTACCCCTTCTGACCAGGTCCCACCTCTTAGCAGCACAGGAAATCAGTAGAGTAACCCCCACAACTGAGTCACCATCCAAACACTAAGCTTTGGGGGATGCTTCAGATCTAAACCACAACAATCTTGGTAAATATGTATCAAATTAACTACTAAATGAACAAGCTTTATTCTTATATTTGCTGATAAGTTCTCATCACAACAAAATAATGCCAAACATTAATTAAAACAAAAAGTTATAAAGAAGCATCACGGATCTCACTCTCACCAGTTAGAGCAGGAAATAATCTCAGTTACCAAAAATTCAAGAGGAATAATTCTCAAGGAATAATCCTCGCAAATATTGTTTTTTCCAAACATGCATAAATCACACAATCAAAGTAACTGACAGAGATATATACCATGTTCAAACTGGATTAACCCAGTTGGTGAGTGTGCATGCTAATAAAGCCAAAGTGGTAAGTTCGAACATCATGAAAGATGCTTTTCTTTTTCATAGCCACTTATTGCGTTCACCTTCCTAGGCAAATAAGTGTTAGAAATGTATGCAGTGAATGCAATAAGGTGAACAGAGACCATTATATCCACTGGACAAGGTGCTCTGGGTTCTTTGGTAGCTTTCATTGCTCAATTTATAATCATACCAATTGTAAGTACACAGCACTCAATGCACCTTTCTAGATGATAATGTACCCTCGAGCCTCTGTATATCTGAAAACAATTCAGAAGCATATTCTCATCTTTATTTCTTAGAAAAAAATTTGGTGCACTTTAATTTGCTCCTAACTTTAATGAGTTGTGCCTATGAATACAAGGAGACATTGCCTCTTTAATTTTCAAACATTGATATGTTGTTGTTCTTTGAATATCAGGCTGGAATTTGTTCCAATTTAAAATAGTCAGCAAGCTCAAAGGAAATCCAAAAATCACTTAAATCTAAAGTAGAATTTGTTTTCTTAAGTAATGTCAATATAATGAAATATAAAGTCACATAGAGAAACAATTTTCATTTCGTATTTTCATGATGTTCTTTGCATCTAATTTCAATGAGATTAAGATATGTGCCTGTGTTTATTCTTATATACTATAATGAAATAGAGTTTAAGCAAAACATTTTTTAAAAAAAAACTATGCATGTCTGTTTTTATGACCAAGACAAATACACACTCTATGAAAATTTCAGAGAACCTAAGGGGCTACTACCCTTTATTGAATTCCTACAAAATATTAAGGATTGTGATATCAGCTTTATATACATTTTCTCATGAATCCTCACAACCTAAATAAGGAGTTATAGTTCTGAGATTTGTTAGAAAATGATTCTGAAGTGTTTAGAATACTTACTGCTTAAAAATGCAAAGTGAAAAAGGTAGCAAGCAGTTCTATAGTTTGAGCCTGCATTGTTTGCCTCCAGATCCTAACGTCTTACTCATTAAAGTATATCACTTTTGTTGTTGCAAGAATGTTTGTGTTCCCACTTAAATTTATCTGTTGAAACCCTAATCTCTCTAACAGTAGCATTAGGACACAAGCAATGATTATATATTATAAAAGAAGTTTGAAGAGGCTTGGTCCTTCTACTAAATGAGGACACAAGATGAAAACTGCCCCACACGAGCCAGGACTCGGGCCCTCAGCAGACAATGGGTTTATCAACACCTTAATCTAGACTAGACCTTGTAGGCCTCCAGAACCTCAAATAAAATGAGTTTTTGTTATCTACAAATTATCCAAGTTGCAGCATTTTCTTATAGAAGTCCAAATAGACTAAGACAAACTTGTTCCAACATGTCTTTAATCTTAAAAGTCTATCTGAAAACTTTAGTTTTATCTCAAAATATTTGGATGGTTTTTAAACTTTATAAGTAATGCATCAGTATTTAAAATATAGTCTTGGTTACTTTATTACTGATGGGACAAAATATTCAATATCTGCAACTTAAAGGAAGAGAGATTTATTTAGCTCACAGTTTCAGAAGGTCTCACACAGTCTGTGAGCAGCCCATAATGGTGGAAGTACATGGCGGAGGCTGGAGAGCCGCCTGCTCAACACGTTGCAGACGGAAATCAAGTCTAGCAGGAACAAGTGCATGAGCTTTCCAAGGAAGAAGCTGTAACACTGTTTCCTCTTCCTTCCTTAAATGACTTCAAGCTCCCTGTTAGGCCCCTCCCATGTGGTGGGGTGGGTTGGTGTCCCTCCCTCAGTTCTCTGCCATAGGCAAGTCCCAGTATCAACAAGTGAAGACAATCTTTTCAGGTCAAATTTTAAACACCTGCCCTCTTCAACCAGGCCCCACCTCCCACCAACACACAGTTCCAAATATATGAGGCTTTTGTGGGACACCCAAGATCAAAGCCATAGAAACGTGTAAGCTCTCCATAGTATAAGGAAGTATATTTAAAGATCCTGAAGGAGATCGTGGGCACCAGTCCACCACAGCCACTCGGCCCAGTATCCTCACATTCAAGAAACGTAAACATTTTGTTCCTTTTTTTTTCACTTACTATTTATAAATCAATAATTTAATTCTTTTTGCTATATATCACAACCTTATTTATTGACATTGCTATATATTCTCCAGCAATAACTTTGATCAAATCTTGTATTTTCAGCCAAGACTTACTAATACTACTTTGTGCAGAGTTTGGTACTATTGAACATTTTCAGTGTTGCACAGCCATAGCAATCACCATCCATTTCCATTATTCTTTTCATCTTATTAAACTGAACTCTGTACCCATTAAAATATAACTATCCATTTCTCCTTCCTCCTAACCCTAGCAACCACCATTCATTTTATAATTGTGACCATTTTAAGAGCTCTCTGTAAGTGGAATCATACAGTATATATTTTCCTATGATAGTCTTACTTTACATAGCACAATGGTCTTGAGGTTCATCCGTGTTTCAGCATGTCAAAATTTCCTCCAAAGCAGGATAATATTTCAGTGTATGTCTGTAACACATTTAGCACAACCATTTATTCATCTATGAACACTTTGATTATTTCTGGGATCTCTATATTCTTCCATTGGCCTATATGTTGACTTTTATGCCAAGATCTACACTTTAGCAATGCTAATGGCATGAGTGCACAAATATTCTTTGCAACACCCACTTTCAATTCCTTGGGCATATATTTCCAAATTAGAACTGCTGCTGGATCTATGTAGAAATTCTTGCAATATTTCACTGTTTTTCAGCCAATGTCTCATTATGTCACTCAGACTGACCTTGAACTCACAGTCGTCCTGCCTCAGCCTTCCTTCCAGGTAGCAGAGATGACTGCATGCGGCACTCCATCAGCTGCAATTCTTTTTTTAACATTTTAAGAATGCTGTTGTGTTTTCCATAGAGGCTCTGCAGTTTGCATTTCAGCTAACAGTTCACAAGGTTCCAATTTCTCTACATTCATGTCAACACTTTGAATCTTCACTTCTTGTTTTGCTTTCTTTGTTTTGCTTCTTACAGAAGTCATTCATCCTAGTAGGTGTGAACTGGGTGGAATCTCACTGTAATTTTCATGTGCATTTCCCTGATGATTAGCAAGGTTGAACATCCTTTCATATCCTTGTAAGACATTTGTATATTTTCTTTGAAAAACTGGTGATTCTAATCTTTTACCCATTTTTGAAAAAGGTTTGCCTAGTTTCTGTTGCTAAATGTTAGGAAACGCCTACTTAGTCTGAGTGTTTATGCTGTATTATATGGTTTTTTTCCCAAATATCTTCTCCAATTCCATGTGTATCCTTTCTATTGTGTTGTCAGTATATACATTTTTTATTTAAATTTTAAAGTGTATCTTTTGCTGGCTTTGCTTTGGGGTGTCATATCTAAGAAACCATTGCCAAATTCAATCTTTACACAAAGATTTTGCCCTATATTTTCTTATTAAGATTTTAAGTTTTAGGTTTCACATTTAGGTCTTTAATACTTTCCATGTTACTCTTTATCTCCAGTATTATGACGGCTCTGAATTCATTCTTCTGTATGTGGATAACTATTTTTCCATGTTATCACTTGTTAGGAAGACACTGACTAGCTGTGAAAATTTATTTCTGAGATCTTTACATCATTTCACTGGTTTATGTCTCTATCTTTAGGACAGTACCACATTGCACCATTAGAGTAGAAAAATTTTAAATCAGGAAGAGAAAGTTTGATAGCTCTCTTCTTTTTCAAGATTAGTTTGGCTATTTAGGGTCCCTAGACATACCATGTAAATTTTATGAGTTTTTCTAGTTCTGAAAAACAAAAATCATTGAGATTTTTTGTTATTGCATTAAGTATGCATTGTACAATGCTTTATCTAGTATTGACATCTAAATGTATTATTATTATCCCATCTAAAACGTAGACTTTCTACTTTTTAAATATCTTCTTTAATTTCTGTCAGTATTTTCATTGTATATTTTTAACTGCTCTATTAATACCAATTTTCTCCTTTGTGATGCTATTGTACATGGAATGGACTTTGTATTTCTTTTTCTGGTCACTCACTGTCAGTTTACAGAAATAGACCAATCATGATAATCTTACGATTTTCTTCTTTCATTCTGTTCATATAGTGTTCGCCTTGATCAAGTTTTATACGTTTGCATTTTAGAAATAAGTCTTACTTGCTCATGGTGATAATCCTTCTACTGTGCTGCTAAACTCAGATAATATTTTGTTGAGGGCTTTAACATCAGTATTCATAAAAAATACTGAACAGAGTTCAATGTGGTTAGTTTAATTCATTACAGAGCTAGATAATGATCTGAAACATGGTAGCACTTAAGTCAGAACTATGATTTTGTACTAAATATTAACACATGTCCCTTGTCTTTTATTTTAGATTGGGTTATTTTAAATTGGTCATGTATTCATGCTGGAAATTTTACTTCTGGCATAATTTCTCATTAAGGAGTATCTATAAATTAGTGATTCTTAAAATGTAGCTTCCAGGTTCAACTTTATCAGTATCACCTAAGGATTTCTAGAAACCCTAATCCTCAGTCCTCACCTTTAGAATGGATCATTAATTTACAAAAATGAGTTTTTATTTCCATACACCTGTTAATTTTATTTAGAAACAAATATGTTTAAGTTTTAATTTAAGTTTAACTTCATTTATACACATCCATATTGGGTCGATTAAAATTTAAGCAAATGTACAAATATGACTATATCACAAGCAGTTTTTTAGTGACGTCTTTGAAAATAATACTTAAAAAATAATGGCAAGAATTTTTAAATAGAAGCATTCATTTTTGTAAGCAGGACATGTTAAAGATAATTTTATATATTTATGGTAGAGAAGTGATTTAAATTCAATTTTATGCAACAGAACTTTCATTTTTGATAATCTAGATGAATAAATAAAATTTAATCAAAGTTAAGTAAATATTACAAATAAGTTTGTAGCAACAGGGCCCATAGTGCTAAACAGCTAACACAAAATGAATTTGTATCAGTAAGAAATAACTGAATAAATTATAATACATTGTCATATTTAAAATTTTCTCATCATTGAAAATAATCACCATGCTATACCGATCAGGATCTACTGTACAACATGATGACCATGTTAATAAAACTACATTGTTTACTTTACATTTATTGACAATAAATATTAAGTGTCTTCAACTCTACCCTCAAACACACACAAACACATATACCATAAAACAGTCAACTGTTTGTGGTGGTAGATTTTTCTGTGGTTCGGACCTGGAATGTCCCCAAAGGCCTCATGCATTCCGATGTTGTGGATTGCCCATAGATTCTATGTGCTGTCCAATGGTGAGACCTGCCAGGAGGGGTGGATTGTACGTATGATGTGGTGGAGGACAGGAGTATGTTACGGTAGATTACAAATTGCAGGTATGTGGTGGGATTCGAGGCATGCTGTAGATTATGGTGGTGTGGTACATTACTAGGTGTGAGACCTGGAAGGGGTGGATCTGTGGGGCTTAACCTAGAAGGGGCAGGATATGAAGGCTGGACCCTGAAAGCTGCAGATCATGGGACACACCCTTTCTCCCTCACTTGGCTTCCTCTGCCATGATGAGCTAAGCCTGCCATGTGCTCCCACCGTTACCAGCTGCGCATGAATGGACTGCGACCTTCTGAAACTGTGAGCTAAAATCAACCTTTCCTCCCTTAAGTTGTGGATATTGGGTATAGAGTCACAGCAATGAAAAAATAAAGATTCATGACAGATGTTTGATGGCTTGAGGTAATCACTTCACAGTGTACACATATATCAAATCGTCATATTGTAATTCTTAAATTTGCAAAACTTAGAACATCAATTATACCTCCAGAAAGTCAGAAAAAGACTAGCTAGGTCACACTGAAGGTATTTTATATATGTAAAATAAAATGAAAATGTTTTAACAGTTAAAGTTATATCATCACAACTGGAGGGATTTTCATGTATTAAAGTTGGGAAGAATTGTAGACTTTAGGATAATGAAAGCAGAATAATACATATTTATGCATATGTCAACTATATGCTTATTTAGTTATAGGGAAGAGTAGAATAATGTGGTGTGTGTTAGGTTTTTAGTATCACGACCTGGAAAAGAGCTGGCTACTATATAAATAGAGAACACACAAATACATTGCAAGTGATCTACTGCCTGCCTGACTGCTCCTGTAATTTCATTTTGCCTACTCTAGGGCATCTCATGAGGATAAATAAGAAGAGACAGAATACTACAGGAAAAAACCTAAATTATACAGCCTTACAGGCATAGTCTAAATTTGTACTCTACTGCCAATAGGTATGTGGCCTGAGAAAAGGCACTTCTCCTTTTTGTGGATAGGTCTGTCTTCTCATCTGTAAAATGGAAATAATTGTACCCATCTCACTAATGTGCTAGCAAATTCAATGAATTAATGTTTGTAAAACACTTAAAATTATGCTCATTACTATGTTACATCAGCCAGTATATAAGTTACTATAGCAATGATATTGCAAGGTATTTCAGTTTTATATAGATCTTATAGCAAATATAGTGACTATAATTATTAGATGACATATGGAAAACATATAGACTGAACACAAAACTTATTCCAAAGGGAGGGTGTGCTCCTGAGACACAAACGAACTTCCTCCTCCTCCTCAAAGCACATGTTCCTTTATTACCTCTTTCTTCTCCTGTGGTCAATCTTCTTCCCTGGGAAGAAAGAATAGTTTCTCTGCTTCTACTACATACCTTGGTATCTCTGAGAAAATAGTGAAAGGCTCCTATTGATTGTAATTTGAGAGGGAAACACACTGGGACAGCAGGCGACGTCAATTAATTACCTCATTTGCTAAATATTATTGAGTGGTTATTGATAGTGGAAGACACTTGAAAAAGAGAAGTGAAGGGGAAATAAAAAAGAAAGCAGTAGCCACACTTATATCAGGTAAAACAGATTTTAAATCAAAAACAGTGAAAGGGGACAAGGAATATCATTTATATAATGACAAAAGGGTCAATTCAGTAGGAAGAAATCATTCGAAATATATATGCACCCAATACTGGAGCACCCAAGTTTAGAAAGCAAATATTAATAGGCCTCAAGAGAGAGATAGATGACAACCAATAATGGCTGGGAACATGAACACCCAGTTTCAGCAAGAGACAGTATTTACAAGCAGTTCTAGCCTTTTGGTCCCTGGACACCAGTTTTGTGAAAGATAATTTTCCATTGATTGTGGGCAGAGAGGCCAGACACTTTAGCGCCCCCTCAGATATTTAGCCATTAGGTTCTTGTTAGGCGTGTGCACCTAGAACCTTTGCATGTGCTGACTACAGTAATACCACACCTTTGTCAGAGTGAGTGGGGGCAAGGAGGGAGAACTCAGGCAGTAATGTGAGCTGTGGGGAACTGTGGAAGTACCAGTGAAGCTCCCCAAGCTGGCCTAGCACTCACCTTCTGCTGCGCGACACTGCTGGGGAGATATAGCAGAGATAAACTGCACCCTAGACCACTTGTAAATGGTGAGATGGGGTGGCCTAGTTTCATTATGCAGATATTCATTTTTCCCACCACCATTTATTGAAAAAAGACTTATCTTTGCTCCAACACATGTTCTTTTGCGTGACAAGTTGTATAGATTAGGTCCAAGGGGTCTAGGGTGCAACCCAAATGGATTAAGGATTTAAGTGGGAGACCTGAAAGTAGCAGACAACAGGGAAATGCTGCAGAAATTGCACGTGGACTTTTTGGAAGAGACATTGAAATCACGGCAAACAAAAGCAAACCTACTCAAATAGGATCATATCGGCATATACGCTCTGCACAGCGAAGGGAACAGCCTTCCCAGCAAAGACGCAGCCTGCGCACGCGGGGCAGCATTGGGCCCTATCCCTTGGATGAGAATCCATTATCTGGAATATGTGAGGAGCTCACCAAAACAACAAAATAAAAGAATTCCTTCCTCAAATAACCCAATTAAGAAATGAGTAATCCATCCAAATACATATTTCTCTAAAGAAGAAAGATGGCCAATAGATACAAGGAAAAAAAAGTTAACATTTTCAGTACTTAGGGAAATATATGATCATATATGTTAAAACTTTATATTTTATTCAATTAAGACATATAATTTTCCATCTTTATGGAATATCCCTTCCCGCTCAGTGTGTGTGTGTGTGTGTGTGTGTGTGTGTGTGTGTGTGTGTGCAGAGGTGAAGTGAATTTTTATTAGCAACTTATACATGTTTTTTTCCCTCTATTTTGTCACTTCATGTCTTTTACTTGGAATTTTTAATCAGTAACTATACAAGGTAATTATTGACAGGTAATGGATAGGTGTATCCCTTATACAACTTGTTTTCTATTTGTGTTGTAGTTTTCTTTCTTTCTTGCCCTCTTACAATCTACTATGTGATTAGGTGATTTCCTCCTGGGCTGTGTTTTGATTCTTCGCTTATTACTTTTGTTTCGTCTGCTATACTGTGTTTGCTTTGTGTTGATCACGAGGTTTACAGAAATGTCTTTGCTGTGACAAGCTACTCTGAGGTGACAGCAACTTAACATGATCATAATGAACAGAACTTTGTAAAGAGAACAAGTGAACACACACACACACACACACACACACACACACACACACACACACACACACACACACCAGTAGGTAACCTCTACACTTGCACCTCATTCTTTTTAACTTGAATTTCTAATGTCCCACTGTTCATCCCTCTATTTAATCACCTGTGTTGACTGTCACTTTCATATTAATATGCTCATTTTTGCTTACTTTACTCTTGTCTCATACTGAAGATAAAGTTAATGCACAATGCTTGCAATATTAGAATATTCTCAATTTCTTTAATTATTCTTACTAGTGAGTTTTATGCCTTTCTATGTTTGCTTCTTACTAATCTCTCTCTCTCTCTCTCTCTCTCTCTCTCTCTCTCTCTCT